>JAKELI010000284.1:0-60908 GCA_021525025.1 Lactarius hengduanensis | reverse complement strand
CTGACTCTGACTCTCTGATGCTCTGACAGTCTGACTCTGACAGTCTGTCACTCTGACACTCTGACATTCCAACACTCTATCACTCTGTCACTCTGTCGCTCAGACAGTTAGACACTCAGATAGTCTGACACTCAGATGGTCCAATGCTCAGACAGGCTGACAGTTGACAGGAATGAGAGAAAAAAAAAAAATTGGGAGTATCATTTTTGGATAATTAATTAATTATAGTTTGTTTTTTGTGTTACCTGAACAAACTTAAATCTGTATATCTGTGTCTGGAAAACTTAAAATCTGTATTTTTGTATTATCTGGAAAACTTAAAATCTGTATATCTGTGTTATCTGGAAATTTTAAATCTGTATTTTTGTGTTATCTTGAAATACTTTAAATCTGTACATGGAACTTGCAATTGAAAAATTAGTTCAATATTTTTCAATGAAAACATGTTAAGTTTTTTCTGGATGTGGCCATGGAATGGACTGTGAGAAAATGTGTGACAGGTGTGACAGAAACTGACCTTAAGTCTATTCAGTGATTATCCATTTGGATAAATTGTGAAAAGACTTTAAGTTTAAGCTATGTGTTTGTATCAGAACAATTGGTAAACAAACTTTTAATTTTTTTAACATGTATGAACATTAAGTTTTTTCACAGTATATCTCATGTGATAATCCTTGAATGGACATAAAATCCATTCATGCTATTTTTCAGGGTACAGATTTTGTAAAATGTTTAAGTATTTGTCAGCACCTTTTCATGATTTTTTCATGGAAAGACAGAATTATGCTTTCAGTGCTTGGGGTACGACCTATCTCTACGTGAGGCCTAACCATTCTTGGTGTGCGAACTGCACTGTACATAAATGATAGCCCAGGACAAAGAGTGCGGTTTACTTCTATACATCGTAGTGGGACGCAGGTGACGCAGGCAGTGGCTCCTCCCTGCCTACATTAGACGAGCCCGCTGGTCAGCCGTCCTCCCAAGCTTGCTCTGTAAGCAATTGCTAAATTCAAACGCGATGTGCCTAGTTCGCGACTGTCTCCTGAACCAGTGCGGAGCGATCAGCGATCATTGAAAACAAATCTTGCGTCGTTCTTCTTTTGTGGGGGCAATTATGTTGAATTCCCGAGTCCCAAGTGCGACGAACCAGAACAGCCTCCTGGTGTGAAGCATGTTTTGGTTTTTGAGCACTGGCGGCCAGGACAGCGCTGCCTGGTGCTTATAGGTCATGCAGGGTTTTAATTCACCGTGGGTATTTTGCATTGTGGTTCTTGGCACATCGCCGCTTGCTCAGCGCTCAGGTCCGCTACGTCTACTAATTTGTCTCTACTCGGCAACGTCATATCATTTATATCACGTTGGTCTTCATGGCGTTTCCCGTGGATCACCCATTACTTTCTCCCTCCCTTGTGCGTGGCGTGTACGTCCGAACGGGCTGTCCTGTAGGATTTGCTAGTGATCCGAGTCGTCATGCTTGACTTGCCTGCCACCGCGCTGCGGGACGCCTCCGGACCGCAAAGTCGGGTCAACGCTCTCGGCCCTGGTATCGTTGGCCTCTTCGTTCAAGGAATCGAAATTGGCATGGTTTTCTCTCAGCTCGCGACATGGATGTCTCTGCCAGGGCGCAGTGAACGTCGCTTCATCACGGTCCTGACCGTATTCATAACAACAGTTGGATTGTGGGCACTTTGGTCACTTTTTACACTCATTTAATATTTTTCCCTCATCGTTGCAAAGCGTACAAACAGCCATATACTTCCTCTCCATTTGGCGAATCTATGTTGAGCACTACGGGGAACCGGTGCGTGGAATCGTCACCGCCCTATCGTGTAACATTCTGACCATCATATAAACCCTAGTTAGTCCCGGCGTGGACAGAAAGGGTCCACATAATTTTGGTTCGTTACCCCTCATGAGTGGTTATCGACCTCATACGAATGTCACCTTCAGACTGTACTCATATCAATTCCCGTCCAATCGCTGCTCATTTGGCGCTGTTACTATGTGCGCTTTCCCTCCATCCCACAGTTCTCTTCTTGATGACTTACACGGACAAGATCCTGAAAAGGAACGCGTATTTGATTGTTAGTTTGACAGATGTAGCGAGATGAGAATGGTGCGCTGAATTAGGTTTTCAACACAGATACCTCTTCTTTTGCTTCTGCTGGGTTCGGCCGTGGTGGCCATTTTCGATACTATCGACTTGCTTTTGCCCGGGTCTGGTGTGGGGCAGTCAAGCAACGCACCCGTGTTCTGGCCTCGTGAGAAAGGAGCCTCTTCCTCTTCTCGTGACCCTTTCTGACATGACCCTCAGTTCTCTTGTATTGCGCTTTCACTTCGAGTGAGATAAATCTCCGTCCAGTAAATATTTCAAAGCACCTGACACAGCCCTATTAGTCTTGGACATCATTCTCAGTAGCATATGTGAGCCCCGCGCATTCGCTTCTTGGGAAAGTGATCCTTCATCTCTCATTCGGATGAACATCCAGTGTTCTATTATCTCACTCAGTCAAGGAAGCGGATATACGTAGATCACACGGTCCAGGTGCGCGTTGCAGTACCCGTGTCAGCGGTGTCTCCTGTGTTGCTTAAAAGTTACTTTTCAAAGTGGATTTCTCGTCATATTATTATCGTGTGGCAATCAGTTATCCCACCAACTGTCTGCACCCTTGGTATTTCTATATTATACGGCGTATCGCAGCATCTGTCTCCGGTGCGTTCCTTTGTGGTCTTACTTCGTCGTGGCGTGTCGGGCCAGCGCGACTGACAGGCGCACCACCGACACTCAGGGACCGGGGTTGATGTGGTACCCAACTCTGCAGGCAGTGATTGGGAAGCTTTATGTTCTTTCACACTTTTACAACATGTACGTTGTACCTGCTCCGGTTCCAACCATGTTTTAACACCTTGTTGCCGGTTCCGCAGCAATTCTCGTACGCAGTTCGTTGGCGAACAAGACCAACCGTCGACGTACATCTCGGCGCTCACGGTGCCAGCGCTCCATGGGATGAGCACCACAATCAACGCCCCCGAAGAGCGCCCCCTGGAACTCTACTCCGATTCCTTTGGACGTACAGACGGTGAGCAGCCATACTGCATCAACATCGCAGGTGTACATACATACTGATGTGCAGTCCATTGAGAAGGTCGGAAAGGTATTATGGTTCGGAATTAGAAACTACAGTACACCCGTGCCTCTTGGTAGCGTCAAACCTACGGACGGACGGCTTTAACATCACTGTCTCTATGTGGGGGTGCGAAGCTTTGCCTCTCCCGTTTCCGGTCCTTCTGGCTGGGCTTTTATGGTCGGACGTCTGTCATAGAAAGTACGGCAATGGATGTTGTTTAGTACACGATTGTTTCCCTTGGTATTAAACCCTGGGATGAGAGCCCAGAGACTTGATGACGGTCTTGATTGGAAACACGGATGACTCCCTGTAGTCCTAAATCCTTCCCAACCTATGCATGATTGAGAGTCGTTTAGGATATATCTAGGATGAGCGAACATCATGTCATTCTCGAGCGCGTCGGCTTTGTTGTCCAATTTGTTGCCTTGTGAGAGAAACAGCGGATGAAGGCATGTGCTCAAAGACTCGAAGATTTTAATAGCAAGCAAACAGTGTTCATAGATCGGTGGCTGCAAGAGAACACGCACGATAGGGGCCACACTAATTATGAGTTTCACAGTGGTTAAACGGTAAACTGGTGCTATTGAAGCCAAACCAGTTCAAGTATAATACTGGAGGACTGCGAAAAAAACGAAAGTTCTGACATACTCTGCGTGGCACAACTACGGTGAGAGACCAGGATACTGTTTGGATGGCTGGTGTGTAAGTGCGACAAAGTGTACATGTTCTATTGAAGCGAGTGATGACATTGAAGCAAAACGGATTGTGGAAGAAGTGAGGGTGTGGACGCCCCGGTGGTCGATAAAGCGGTGACATCGAGACACGCAAGGATGGCGCGCATTGTCATCAACTCGGTATAGCCAAATTGAAACCGAAATACAACGCAGCAGAGTTTTCCGTGGAGTTGTCCGAGGAGAGGCGCAAGGGAACCCTCCTCTAGATCTCTCAAACTCCGATCTTGTGACTAAGTGAACTATGAGCCAGTCCACGCCATGAGTTATCGATAGTTATCAATTTGAGCTCTCCTGAGCATGGCCAAAACCCTTGCTGGGCTGTAGTACCTTTGAGCTTTGCTTTGCCTTGCACTGCTGGGCACCTCACTAGGTCACGGTTCGAGGGACCCCCTCTATTAAGTGATCTCGTCCGCGATCGGACCAGAACTTGAAGGTGCAAGAGAAGCTGAGTACCGGTAAGTGCCCAACTCAAAAGCCACTCAAAACAGACTTGTCGCCAGCACACTCTGAATCCTAACGTACTTGGCATTGAATCGCTTCGTCGCCAGCACAGTCCTTGGCGCAGTGGATGGTTCCAACGTATGGAATACAGGAGTTATCATGCCGAAATCGCCGCCCAAGCCACCAGTGTTTGTTTGTTTCCTCTCACTGGCATCACGTAAGAAACGTTTATTTGTATAATAAATTAAAAACAGTTACACAGTCACCCACTATAATTAATTATAAGCCGTTATCATGCTTAATAGTTGGTAGATAGTTGGTAGTTGGACCAACTTTCTTTTGAGACGACGCGAACTTCAAGTTGTATGATTCTCTCTGAGTCGCTCAGCCCGGGAACAAATCGGTGACTTTGGTACGCCAACTTGAATGGACCCAGCTGAGTTTGTGTATTCCTTTGGAACCCCTCTTTCACCTCCACCTAGGAGTTATAAATCTCCGTGATCTTGGGTTACTCTAAAGGGCCGCAGGTCCATATCCCACGAGCTTTCGTATGAGTCAACCCTCTCCAGCGGTTCCTACTCGCTGGCGCATCAACGACATTGAATCGACGTGCCGATATTCATGCGCTGCGGGCATTGTTTCCCATGTCAACGCCGAGACCTGAGGCCTGAGACTTCGGGATCTTCTCGTCCATCGTTACTAGGTCTCTAATCCTATAAAATGCTACCAGTCACTAGTCACCCCTCGACCGTTCTCTTCACGCAATCGTCCGCATGGAGTCAAAACCGCGCATTCACCCGTCAACCTCTCCTGTCTCCGTAGTCAAATGGCTTCCCCGTCTCGGCTCATTTTTCCCATTGAAGAACGGTCACGACACTGTCACTTTGAGATCTCTCCCTGTTCCCAGCTCGCTGAGAGATTCCCACGATGCAGTCTGCGCTTGGTTTTTAGGCCCCAAGGCTGAGAATCCCGATTACTTCATGATGTCTGTGGAAACTATTTTGAACGATGTCATACAGTGCAGGAGGAACTTTGCCCCAGAAGATAAGGTTTGTATCAGTCTTATCGACAATTGGCGACGATTTTATCCTGGTTCTCTCGTAGGATTTCATCGACGCAGAAGCTCTCTCCTCACCCGCGTTCAGGAAGAGTATGTCTAAACTGGGGGCCACTCTCACTCTCCTTTCTAGGCTACTCCCTCAGCATTGCGTTCCTTTCTATTCGCCCCGGAACATGGCTCACATGGTGACTGATGTTTCCATGCTACCCTTGGATACCTCACGGGACTCATGTACAATCCCAACAATGTCGGCGCAGAGGGCGGCCCTATTACCCATGCTATTGAACACGAAGTCGGGCAACAGCTCTGCGACATTCTGGGGTTTCGTGCTCAGCTAAGTACAAGTCACAACAAGGCCGTCCGACAGCGTGGGGACATATCACCTGTGACGGCTCTGTTGCGAACTTCGAATCGATGTGGTGAGATCTTCGAATCGTTTGTAGTGATACCTTATTGACCGCTGATGTGCCCCAATATACCAGGGTCGGTGAGCGTCATCACCCCGTATGTTCAATTGCCCTAGACTCACTTGCACACAGCGCGAAACCTGAAATTCCATTCACTAGCCCTGAGGAGAGCAGCCGAAAATGAGCCATCCCTTGCGCACGTTGCTGCACATTTCAGGATCAGGCTTTGCACAGGAAAAGAAAAGCTTTTCGCAGAGTGTGACACCTGGGAACTTCTCAACTTGGCTCCAGACGAGGCGGTCTCTCTCACAACTCGCATCTCCGAAACATTTGGACTTTCCACGCCAGCCTTACAGGCCGTATTGAACAACTATCTCATCCAAACTACGGGAAAGGACGATCTTGAGAAACATTTCGGGATTGAGCAGCCGCCACAGTACTTGTGCCGCAGAACTACGCACTACTCGTGGGCGAAGGGTACAGGTGAGTTATGGATTCCAGCACCCAGGCCAATGGAGATGAAAGCTCACCCAGCTTCGGAAGCAATCACTGGAATAGGATCGACAAACATCACACGCGTCCCCGTCGACGAGCAAGCGCGAATAGATTGTCAAGCCCTAGATACCCTCCTCACAGAATGCGTAAAGCACCACCGGGCAATGTACGCGATTGTCGTGAATATGGGCACTACTGAGCATGGTTCCGTTGACCCTCTCTCCGAAATCCTGGCTTTACGGCGAAAGTATCAACAACAGGGGTTGTCGTTCTTAATACACGCAAGCGCAGCCTGGGGAGGCTACTTTACGTCGATGCTCGTACCAAATCCCGACCTCACAGGCAGCGAAAGTCATCAAGATGACCCAACGTTGTTTGTGAACGCACACACTGTAAACGAGCTACGCCACCTACGCCACGCGGACTCCCCCACAAGAGTGGCTACACACACCGTTCCCCTCAGGTGCCCTATGTTACCAAGGCGGTCGACTGAGGTACATGGTCACCTGGAACAGTCCTGTCATAGGTTACGAGGGCTCGAATATGGGTGTTTATGGTATCGAGGGAAGGTATGTCCCAGTACCTTACGACATGCCTCGGTTGCTAAGTGCAGATATTTCATTTATGTCAGCAAACCAGGTGCAGCACCTGTGGCTGCGTGGCTTGGTCACGAGTCATCGGACTTCACATCGGTGGCTTCGGCTACCTTCTAGGACAATCTGTTTTTACATCCACTAAGGTAAAGTCCCGTAGCCTCGGTCTATATCGCCATATTTACAAGAAAGCCTCACCACAAGATGTACGGCCACTGGGCAACGATGTCGCTTGACCACCCGAATCTTCTAGTCGTCCCCTTCTGAATGCTGCCGAGTGAATTGGGGCCAGACACATCTACAGAACATGTAGACGAGGGGCGCCGTTACATACGGGACGTTCTCTTCAGACGCGCCCAGGAGGAGCTTGCCAACGACCCCAAAGCATGTGCCCTCATGCGTCAAATGGGTTCGGACCTCGTAGTCAATGCATTTGCATGCAATTTCCGTGTTGATGGCGTCGTTAATAAAGACATATCGGAAGCAAACCACCTCAACGCCCGCATTTACAACAGACTTTCGTTCAAATCTATGTCCGAAAAACTCGATGATCAGAAAGTCATCATCATGTCAAGTATACTGTCACAAGAAGATTACGGAACATGCCTCACAAAGTTCAAGCAACGCATTGGCCTTAGTGGACAAGAAGACCTTTTCGTCCTCGTGAACGTCTCCATGTCTCCGTTTGCTGTCACCTTCGCGCCTGTCCTCGCCGACGCATTTCGCGAGGCTGCAGAGGAAGAAGTCAAGGTGTGATCCAGTTCGTTGTAACAGCGATCTTTGGAGTGACCTAATTCCGCGCGAACATATTTCTGTAGAACGTAACCGACTCGTACCTGCCAGTGCCCTACGAGCGTTCATTCTGCGGGGAAGTGGCCCGATCAACTTGGTTCACATGCCCTTTTTTCGGCGCAGCAAATCAGCGTCAACAATGCATTCTAAATGGGGAACTATCAGGTGTTGGTTTCAAGGCTTATACTGAAGCGAAGAGAGCCGACCCTACAGCTACATATGTGGCATGCACGTTGAGAGGGGAGGACCTTTCCACCATTATAAAGCGGAAGTCCCTCAAGTGTACGATTTCCAAGCTGACAGCCGAGGGGTGCGTCGTTCATCATTGTGGCCGTAGGAGTTACTGATGTGACGCTTGTAGGATAAGCGCTACGGTATCTCAGAGGGGCGGATTGAAAAGATCAGCGTGCTCAAATATCGACCCTGAGTTCTCGTTATCTCGACCCAACCTATCCATCAAAAATGCCCTTTTACCTTTACGGTACAGCACGAGAAATGCACATCGATCATGTGCTTCTTCGGGTTCCAAATGCTCAGCTGTCTGCAGGTGAAGTCGGAGCTTCTGCCAGTGGAGGGAGACCGATCCGCGTTTGTTGCTGGGCTAAAAGGCAGTCTCATCGCGGTAGTAGATGCTATTCCGGAATTCCTAATGCAGCCACTTAGCGCAAACAGTCTCAAGTCCTTCTTCCACCCCGGAGCGAAGCTCGCTGTCTCTATTCACCACGACCGCAACGCCGCTCGATCCCAAGGACCCGGCCTTTGTGATCAACTTGGAGACCCTATCACACATGGCACAATAACCCCTTGCTGACAATACCTTTACTGATGCGTACATGATCAGTGTCGGCACCCCCACCGTCGTACCGCAAAGCGCTGAAGACGAACCTCACAATCCCCGGAGCTACACCGTCTTCGCAGGACCACCCACTTTTCCGTGGCTACAGGCCAGGAGGGCCAAGAGAACAGCCTTGTGACTTCATCCCTAGAAAGGGCGAAGACTTGGCGAAATGTGTGGAATGAAGCGGGTCAGTCATCGAAAACCGCATCAGGTACAAGTTCGCCTTGGTCCACGCCGTCAGACACGGAGGCGGGCGATTACTACTTCTCTCTTCATGGCTAGTGCATCCTCCGATTGTTTCACCTTAAGTTACTTCCAACAATTCGTGACAGTCGCCAGGTGACAAACTGACAACCGTTTTGGTGCCCTGTAATATGAAATGGTATTGATAACAGTGTTGTGCCGGTCAGTGACTAGTCGCGACAGTCAGGATGACTGTCGGACCATGGGGGTCAGCAACCGCAAACGACCATGACTATTCCCACGCCCACCGACTGTGACTGTATGGCTGACATAATTGCACGGCGCACACACGTTGTGTGTCAAGTCGTCCAGACAAGTCGCGAAACCTCATGTACAGTATGTAGCGTAAACAATTGAGCTAAACATGATGAAGTACGCTGTCAAGGACATGATCAATCTCGACGTTCATATCTTCCTCTCCTTGTGCGTCCAAATCAAGGAGCTCATAGAGCTGAAGCTCTTCATCCAGACTCCGAGACGCGCTACGTTCATGTGCAGGAATCCAGTCTCGCTTTTCGAAATTGAAAAGTCTGGTGATCTCAATTGAGATGCTTTCCGAGCCGTGCATCTCGCCCACGTCGTCGTCGTCATCTCTGCTCGCCTGTCTGCCAAATGAATCAGTCATTTGATTGAACTCGTTGGCAACCCCATCGGATAACTGCCGTAGTTCTGGGTTGATATGGTCCACGTCATCCATTTCCACGTCATCGGTCAGTGGAGGTGGCACGGTGGACTCAGAGGGGGGCCGAGGACTGGCCTGACTTGTTTGCGACTCGGACCATTTTCCGAAGTGGCGCTTCATGTGTTCTTTGATTTCTCCATTGCGCAAGTGCTCGTCCCGTATGTGCATCTTCAGTTCAGCGAGTGAGGTGAGCGTTTGAATCCCCAGACGATTTCTGAGCTTCGTGAGAGTATTCCCAAACACGCTGAATAGCCGCTCGCAGGAGGCAGAGTTTGGGCAAATGGATAGGATGTGATGTGCGAGTCTGACGAGCAGTTGTTGGGGAAATCCATGAAGAGGAGTGACTCCCTTGTAAGCCCTGAAAGGATCTGGGGACACTCCCAGAACGCGTGCCTCCTCTGCAACGCTGGAGCATCTGTAAATGCAATTAGGTGTTCAGAGCTGTTCAGAGCTGTTCGGAGTGTCCTTGAACAGCTCCGAACAGCTCCGAACACCTACTGCAGTTACAGATGAGGTATATGGTGCCAGCTGCACGAATGTGCCTTCTGATGCAAGATAGTCATCTAAGTTGCCCAATAAGTCCCTGATGTTTTGTTCCAGCACCGCCGTGGTCTCTGTGACAGAGAAGAAACGTCGGTATAGACGTTTCATAAGCGCAAGAACGCCGGCGTGAGTAAGGAAGGGAACAGTGGGGTCAAACGCAGCTGCCTTGATGAATGGGTTTAAAATGACGGCGGCAATGAATACATCTTGATCGGCTTTGGCCCACTGCTTCTCAATGCTGTCAAGGATAGCTGTACACCCGGGAATATTTGCAGGGTCCTTGGCCTTGTTGTCTTCGTAATATATCGAAAGCGACCCAAATGTCAGCAGGATCTGATCCAGACGACAGAACGCCACTTGGGCAATGTTGGCAGCTCTTGCGAGTGGTTCAAGATGAGTCTTAAGGCTGTATCAAGATCGATTAGACCTTAGGTGCTGTTCGTGAGTTCAATGAGTTTCGCACCGAGCTAATGAGTGCCAAAAACTGCCATCCTCGATGATCGCCACCATTTCCGCCGCCTTTCTTTTGTTTGATGCCGTCAAGCCCGGGGAAATGAGAATACGTTGACTGGATGGGGTCATTGCGTCGCCATTTACAAGAGCCATGAGTAGGGATTACCAGGGGTAACCCCGGGGTAATTTCGGCCGTACCCCTACCCCTACCCGTGAAAACCCCTACCCCTTAGCCAGGGGTAGGGGTTGAAGCGGGTAGGGGTAGGGGTTCAGGCGGGTTCAGGCGGGTCGATGGGGGGGTTTGCGCGGGTTCAGGTGACCCGCACGGGTCACGGCTACTTGGTCTACAACTCAACACGGCCGCTTGTTATTACCATAGAACTAGCAAGAATACCTACAAGTACAGTAATACAGTAATACTAGGCCCACTGGCACTGCAGCGTCGCTGCGTGACTGCCCCCCGCCGTCGTCGCATCCCTCAACCGTCGTCTGTCTCGTCCGTCGTGTCGTCCGAGTCGTCGTCGTCCATCGTGTCGCCGTTGTCGTCCGTCGTGTCGCCGTTGTCGTCCATCGTGTTGTCGTCGACATCCGTCGTGTCGTTGTTGCTGTCCGTCGTATCGTCGTTGTCGTCCGTCGTGCTGTTGCTGTCGTCCGATGCCGCAATGCCGTTGGCACGTTGCCATTGCCGTCGTCTTCACTGCTGTTGTGGTTGCTGTTGTGGTCGAGTCGGACACCGCCCCATCGGCGTGGTTGAATCGCCATTGGCGTCGCCTTGCCATTCTTGCCGGTGCTCGGGTTGTTGCCACGCTGCCGGGGTCGCAGTGGTTGTGGAACTCGGGGCCGGGGGCTGCGTCGAAGATGTCACGGGCGCCAGTGGCTGCCAGTGCATTGGCAGGGGGCTTGCAGTTGATGCCATCGTCGTTGTTGTCGCAAGTGTCAGTGCTAATAAGTCACGCGTTACGGTTCCCAAAGCATGGCGAATTACCGGTTACCTTTCCAGCGTGCCCGGCCCGGTGATTGTCGATTTTGTTAACCACAGTGACGGCGCAACAACAGGCAAGGCTGCGGCAACGGGGCGACAACGACAACGCGACAACCTACGACAACGCAGACAGCCTACAACAACGCGACTACGACAACTCAACAGCCTACGACAACGCGACAACAACAACAGCAAGACGACAACAACAACGACAACGACACTGGCAGTAAGACGACAGCGACAACAACAACACATGGCAACGACAATACACGACAACGACACCACACGAAAACGACAACACACGACAACGACAACACACGACAACGACAACACACGACAACGACACAACGACGATGCGACGACGATGCGACGACGACGGCACACTGGCACCACACTACACAAGGAAGACGACGGCGATCCGATTCAACAACTCGGAGTATCAGACAGCAAGTTCTGGGCTTGTAGCTACTAGTAGATAGTGTGTAGTATGTAGATTTTAAATATAAATTACTGGACTACCACTGTCTGCCAGCTGTACTACCCGTACCCGCGGGATTGCGGGGACGCGCGACCTGCCTGCAAGTGGCCTAATGGCCATCTTACGGGGAATTTGCGTCACCGTTGTCCGTTTGCGTGGTTCCGGGAAGGACTGATGGAGGTTGGAGGAAAGGAAAAATAAAAAATAAATAAAGAATACCCGGGGGTAAGGGTACGGGTTTGCAAGGGTTTGAGATCGCTTACCCTTACCCGTACCCGGCAAACCCTTAGCCGAAACCCCTGCGGGTTTTGCCGACCCCTGGTAATCCCTAGCCATGAGAGGACGATGGAGCTCAAGTAGACACTTGAAGGCAAGGTAATGTGCCGTCCATCTTGTTAGGACAGCGCGGATCACTGAGAGGGGTTGCATCCCACTTTGCGACTGAATCTCTCGAAGGCGGGCGAGGACTTGAGTCTTGCTGCGCAGCCAACTGATGAGCTCACATGCCATTTTGCTGTGCCTCGTATATATTGTCTCCGTCTTAAAATAATCCCCAACGACGAGGTTCACCTTCCAAACATTAATAAAACTGAAATGACAAGAAAAGAACGCATCATACCTGGTGCGCGAAGCAGTCGGGGCACACAATATGTGGATAACGAGCGAGAAGCATCTTCCTGGCCTTGCGCGATTCGCCAGATGCATCTGTCGTGAATGCGACAACAACAATCTTCCATTCCGACTGGAGGTGTTCGATTACTTCTACCATCAACATAAAGAGTTTATCGGCGGTCTTTCTTTCGTTCGACGCATCATGAACCTTCACCGTGTGGATCTAAGTCTACTCAGATACACAAGAACAGTTGGATACTATAATGACATACCTTTTTATCGGCCATGACCATGAATGCGATATAATGGTGGAAATTTTCACCTGTCCAGCCATCACATGAGGCAGTTGCGGTCTTGCCTTTCATCTGTTCCTTTGCCTTTGATTGGAATTCGGAAAGTGCCTGAGGTAAAAGACGCCGTGTGAGGACCTTGCGACTTGGTGACCTGGCTTGCGGGAGAAATTCGACGCAGAAGTCTAGCCACTCTGGGTTTTCTACCCACAAGAGTGGCAGCCCGGCTGATGCAGTGAGGCGTATAAGCCGTTCCTCGAAGCGTGTCTGACGTCCTTCTGACCATGAAAGTTCGGGCGGTACGAAAGGGACATGATTTGAGCTGCGTCGAGATGATCGAGATGGAAACGAGCGTATAGATACGTTGTCAAAAGGAGTAACACTGCGAGCATCAGAGGATGAAGATGACGCGACAGAAGACTCTCGCTCATAACTTGAACTTGGCCCAACTGCGAGGGAGTGCTGATACTGATGGGCGTCGGATGGTGATTGGATATGTAACGAAGGTAGTCGGGGGCTTGGATAGGGCGATACAGAGTGCCGTTGATATGCCAGTGGTAAGATGGGCCCAATGCCAGTGCCTTCCTCTGCATGGTGACGGGATCTCAGGTTCCTGGGTGACCGTGCTGATCCCTGCTCTTTCTGAGCAGACGCTCTTTCACGCACGTCTCGAGGCTGATTGGAACAGCCTATAAGATGATTGAGTAGCTGATCTGTACGTGCTGACAACCATGGACGGTTGCTGGCACGTTCACTCTGATCAACAGCAAATACTAGTGGAAAACTGGTAATTAGGTGACAATTATAGAGACGTGTGTAGTGACGCACATTCTGCTTCAATCATTTCTGGTGTCCGAGGGGACTCCCGAGTACCGGCCTCAATTTCTCTTTGATCTTGTTCAAGGGCGGCATTGACGAGCCTAGTTAAACAAACTTTACAGGCCACCTTAGGCTTGTCGCGGGTTTCTCGTGTGCCAGAAAATGCTTCAGGTAGGGATTACCAGGGGTCGGCAAAACCCGCAGGGGTTTCGGCTAAGGGTTTGCCGGGTACGGGTAAGGGTAAGCGATCCCAAACCCTTGCAAACCCGTACCCGTACCCGCGGGTATTCCTTCTTTTTTCTTTTTTTTTTCCCTTCCTCCAACCTCCATCGGTCCCCCCTGGAACCACGCAAACGGACAACAACGACGCCAATTCCGCTCGTCTTCAACTCGCTCTCACGTCTAGGGTTGCCGCGGTCCGGTGCGGTCCGGTTCGGAGGCCCTTTTTCCCGAACCCTGAACCGGACCCGGGTCCGGTTCGGGCTCTCAGGCCGAACCTCGAACCTCTCAGAGGTCCGGTGCGGTTCAGGTGCGGTTCGGGCTCAGACGTGGCTGAACCCGAACCCGAACCCCGAACCCTCACAAAAATTCTTAAAAAACTTTAAAATTATTCTAAAATGTTTTACAGAAGTTCTACAGCTATCTACCAGCACCAGTACCCGCACCCGCATGAAACCCATAGACAGAGAATGTGTGCCTGTGCGTACGAGGTGAGACGAGATGGAGGAAGCGAGAGAATTGGTGGCGTGCGTGAGTGGTGCGAGTACGAGCCATCTACGTGGTGGCGATCTGACGTCGATGTCGTTGGCCGAGTCGTTGCGGTCGTTGTCGGATCGTCGCCACTGCCGTCCCATCGTTGTGAATAGGATAACGATAACCTATCTGCAAGTTGCTACAAGTACAGTAGCGTTCACATACCGTCGCCGTGCCCGCTCCGCACATTCGTCGTCGTCGTCGCTGTACCATCTCGCTGCCGTCGCTGCACCGTCTCGCTGCCGCCGCCGCCAGGGTCGTGTCGCGTCGTCCTGCCGTCGTCGACGTCGTGATGTCGTTGCCGCCGTCTTGGCCATTGTAGCCTTAACGTCGTTTGGTACAGTCTTGCCGCGATCGCCTTGACGTCGTCGCACCGCCTGCTTGTGGATTGCATGGGCGCACGGGCTTGTTGCGGCTGTGTCGTTATGGGTGCGTGGGTGTGGAGAATCTGGAGCTGCCCAGTGACGTGGTTAGGGGACTACATAGGCAGTGGCTTTGCACTGTCGGCGATGTCTAAGAACAATAATGACTAGTCATTAGGGATGCAAAAAACGGACGGGTTCGGACTTACGACTATGTTAGATAACATGGGGATGGTAGAGGCGGTAGTGGGAAGGGGTCTTGGCAGTGGCGCTGTCTCTGTGCAGCGGATGATTGTGGTCGTGCCACGACGATGTTATGGTAGCGGGAGGGCCTGCGATCAATGTCAGAACTCGAACGATTCAGGGATATATGGATAATAAAAATACCATGTGTTTTTTCTCCCATTCAAGGGTTTTCACGCAGGAGGGTAGCGTCCTGAGTCCGTTATGGGAGAACAGGAGTGCGGCGGGTGGGACCAGAAAGTGGAGGAGGTCCAGTGAAGGTGGAGAACGTGGGAAGCTTTCCCACATGTTCCATCAACAACGAACGTGACTTATTTTTATTTGACTCAGTTGACAGTACTGTGCCGCTCCATTGTCCTGCCAGTGCTTGCCAGTCCCCTGCTACTGTAACGAGTCCCAGCACGGATGTAACATCCCCCACGCAGGCCCCATGCGATCCCGACCGTGACGACCCCGACGCAGCCACGCACGACCCCAACCGGTAGCTCATTATTTCCCACTGCCACTCCACTTTCGAATATCTCTCAACATTCTTAGCGACTCCGTCTCGGGATCATCACTTACGGTTTGTACTACAACGACCGCGAGGCGACGACGAAGACCACGAAGACCACAATGGTGGCAGCAACAATGACAACGACACGCGACGACAATGGTCGTGGTGGTAGCGGTGACTGCGACCACGTCAACGGCGAAGCGACGAACGGGCCACAGTGACCGCGGCTGCGACGGCGGTGGCGACGACGACGCCTGCGAGGCGACGATGAAGACGACCATCACAGCGGCAGCGATAATGACGACGACCCTGACCGCATCAAGAGCAAGGCAACGACCGCGACGACTCCGATGATTGCAACGGCGACGACAATGGCGACGACGACGGGGCGGAAATGGTGAAGGCGATCGGTTGAGGGCGGATGTAATAAAGACACGAAGTCTCCCTCATGTATATCAACTCTTAATATATTCTTATGCCTCTGAACGACTCGAAATGTGAGTCGGAAATCTGTTTGCAATCACTTTTAGTAGAGGGTCTAGCAAAGTCGACTTTTTTCATCAACGGCATCGGTCCAAGGTGCAGTCCGGTCCGGACCGGGTTCAGATCAACCTCGTCAATGGCGAACCCCGAACCGGACCCGGATGCCGGGCTCAGAACCGCACCCCGGACCGAACCGAACCCGGAGTGCGGTCCGGTGCGGTTCGGGTCCGAACCCCATTTCGGACCGGACCCCGGCATCCCTAGTATGTACTATCATATTCATGTATTTTCGTTTCTAATGCATGTTATTGGATAGTTCTTCACCCGCGACACAAGCTCGCGTATTTCAAAACACAAGATTGGGAAGACGTTTGGATCGAAACTGCCCACAACCTCGTCCGCGAGGAGTTCGAACGTTCGTATGCCTCAGCGGGCGTCAACTCGGACAGTGATGACGACAATGCCTCTGCTGCGGGCCCCGTTGATAACTTGAATGTGAGCGGCAGTGAGCCGTTTTTATTTTTCCTCTTATTCTTTCTGATTTACTGTCCTCCACAGTCGCTTTCGTCTTCAAGTAATATATTTGACAACTTACCTGGCCTTGGCCCGACCTCGTCTGACCTCCGCGATGAACTCGATCGGTATCTCGCCACCGATACTGAAGACATCAAGGATGGCCTCCTATGGTGGCATGAGAGACGCGCCACCTTCCCACGTCTATCCCGAATGGGTCGGGATTATCTCTCGATTCCAGGTAAAGTGTCCATCTGCACCTCGGGTCAGAGCTCGTTAAGTAATTACTCACTCTTTTTTAGCAACTTCAATTGATGTCGAGCGCGTGTTCAGCCAGGGTCGACTTCTCCTTTCACATGTACGCAGCCGCCTCTCAGTTCACTCGACGCGTGCTCTCTTGTGCGTTGGCACGTGGAGTGTGCTTGGCCTTATCAAAGACAGCGATGTTAAGGGATGCCTTGGTCTAGACGAGGTTTGTGAGGAGGAGGAGGAACTCGCCGAAGACTGGGATGCCATTCCCACTGTTTAGACTCATCATATTCCTGTTCGCGTTTGTTGTTTCCGCTGCCTCAGTGCAGATAGCTCGAATCGTACGTGCGTTAGTGTTGACTTGTCCATGTCCGCATCAAATCCCCGGCGCGCATACCCATTCTCGACAAACCCGCGCACAATACAGGCCCCAACGAGTTCGGTATCTTCCTGAACTATACCCGTGCCTTGCGATTCGACGACAAGCCGGATTACTCCTACTTACGCAAACTTTTCGGCACTTCCACAAGGCGGCGTGAGCAACTCAGAGCGAATCGACGAGTCAACGACGACAAGCCGGATTACTCCTACTTCAAGCGAATCGACGATTCGACGCGGCGCGAGCAACTCGACGAGTCAACGACGACAAGCCGGATCACTCCTACTTCAAGCGAATCGACGAGTCGACGACGACAAGCCGGATTACTCCTACTTCAAGCGAATCGACGATTCGACGCGGCGTGAGCAAGTTCGAGCTCGGAAATTGTTATTACTAGTAGACTACATAGTGTACAAGTGGAATGTACGGGTACTCGAGAAACCCGTGCACCCTTGGCCGCACCCGCGCACCCTTGGCCGCACCCCCCAAACGGGCCCAACCCCCCCATTGACCCGCGTCAACCCGCGTCAACCCCTACCCCTGGCCTACGGGTAGGGGTTTTCACGGGTAGGGGTAGGGGTACAGTCAAAATTACCCCGGGGTTACCCCTGGTAATCCCTAGCTTCAGGTGCCTTTTGTGCAAGCTTTGGGTGTGATAGAATATATTTAATATGGAGGTCACACGGAGTGGCGGCGAGCCAGGGATGAGCGTCCTAGATAAGACGCGCTACCCCTATGAGTCGTTGTTTGTACAATATTTACAACGCATTCGTAATCTACTCGCACGTGAGTTCACATCGGGGATCTCCGAGGTCGGAGTCATCCGGCTGGTACCGACTGGGATTCCTACACTCCCCTTCACGTCGGTAGCAGTCCCATCTCCTCGACGTGCCTCTTTAGTTTAGGACGGGGCAACGGCTTTGTCAATACATCGGCCGTCTGATCGGGGTCTCTGCAACTCCCGATCTCTATTGATCCCCGGTCCACTTGTTCGCGGATCCAATGCCACTTAACATCTAAGTGCTTTACGCTTTTGTTATACTGATGGTTTTGCGCGATGGCTATTGCGCCGGTATTGTCTCCTTTGACCAAGGTGGGACGTTGCTGACTAAATCCGAGGTCTCGATAGAGGTTCCTCAGCCAACACGCCTCTCGGCACGCCTCTGAAAGGGCGATATATTCCGCTTCCGTCGATGACAGTGCGACCACTGTCTGTTTCTTCGACATCCACGAAATTGCGCCGCCTGCAGCCTTGAAGACATATCCGGACGTTGATTTACGATCATCCTGGTTGGCTAGAGCGGCATCCGCAAAGCCATGGAAAAGGTTCGTCCCTTTATTCTTCCCCGGGAGCGTTGAATATCTAATTCCGTATTCACGCGTTCCGGCGAGATACCGTAGGATTCTCTTTAGGGCCGCTACATGTTCGAGACTCGGATTCGCTGTGTAACACGCTAATCTGTTTACAGCGTGTGCGATGTCCGGCCGCGTAGCATTCGCTAGGAACTGGAGTTCGCCTAGCAATCTCGCATACGAGTTGCTTCGATCTCCCTCGTTCCCATCTGGATTCGGCCCTATTTGGTGATTATTATCCATCGGCGTTTTGACAGGGTTTGCATGCAGCATTCCCTCCTTTTCCAGGATGATCTCTACATATCTCTTTTGGGAAATCGTGATCGACGTTTCGTCGCGGGTGATTTCTATTCCGACAACCTTTGCCGGCTCACCCATGTCTGTGACTTCCCATTCGGTATGTAGATTTCCCTTCATTTCTGACATCGAATCTTCTGACGTTGCGAATAATAGAAGATCGTCGACCCATACGGTTATTATTTCTAGGTCGCCGCCTCCCCTTCGCACATATACGCATGGATCCGATATCGAGCGTGTGAAGCTATGCTTCCGCAGTTTGCTATCTAGCTCGCGATTCCACTCACGTCCGGACTGTTTTAGTCCATAGAGTGTCTTTATGAGTAGGCAAGCTCGACCTGTTCCATCCTCATATCCCTCCGGCTGACGCATGTATACGGTCTCTTTTAGGATACCATTTAGGTATGCTCCCTTAACATCCATTTGCTGGATGCGGAGATCGTGTATCGTCGCGAGGGCCAGTATGGCTCGGATAGTCTCGAGCCTAACTACTGGTGAGAACGTTTGGTCATAATCATATCCCGGTCGTTGCGCGCAGCCCTTGGCTACTAACCGCGCCTTGTATTTCAGGAGGTTTCCTGACTTGTCATATTTCTTAGCGAAGACCCATTTATTGGCGATCGGGATAGCGCCAGCAGGAGCGTCGGTAAGCATCCATGTTCCCGTGCTCTGCAATTGGCTGAGCTCGGCTTTTACCGCGTGTTCCCACTCTGACCATTCAGGAGATGCCTTGGCCTCGTTTAGGCTTTTCGGTTGATCTCCTCCGTCAACACGGGCTTGCGCGGCCATGACTTCGTCTTCCGAATCGGAAAACGGGTCATTTAGGTGTTTATAATCCGCGCGTATGCCTCGCGTTTTGCGGGGTGGTTCTGGTAGTTCTGGTGAGTCTAGGCTATTCTTCCTCTTTTGACCTGCGTGTACTGGGCTATTACCATCTAGGTCTTCCCATGGCTGTACGTCCATATTCGGTACGTCGCCTGGCTGCACGTCCATATTCGGTACGCCGCCTAACACGCGTCCTGCTCCGCCGGTGGACAGAGCGCCTCTACCGAACTCCCCTTCGCGCTGTGCACTAGGCGCGATAACGACCATTTCGGGCGTTTCGGGATATTCAGGAGGACAGAGAATTTATAATTGCGGGAGGTAAGTACCTTCCGCGTGTCTGCGCTGTAATATTTGACGGCTTTAGCTCCATCTTCATAACCGACATATGCTCTTCTCTTAGATTTGGGGAGCATTTTCCTCTGCTCGGCCATGCCTTGCAGAAGTACCCAGACGGGTGCTCCGAATTCCCGAAGGTGCGTGATGTCTGGTTTCTGTTGAAACCATGATTGATATGGCGTGACATCAACAGCTTTCGTATAGGAACGATTTCTTAAATATGCCGCATGTTCGACGGCATGTTTCCCATAGGAATCGGGGAGTTCTCCCCCTTTCAACATCGCGCGAGCAAGTTCGACCAATGTGCGATCGCGCGTTCGGCAATGCCGTTTGAGCAGGTGAGTATGGCGCGGTTACTTGTTTGTGATCCCGCGCTCACGACACCATGTCCGTAATGCCTCATTGAGGTATTCCTTCCCCTATCTGTGCGAGTCGCACGGGGAGGACGATCGTTCGCTCTCAGGTACGTCAAATAGTCTTTCACCGCCTTCGCTGCCTGATCCTTCCCTTTAGGAAGGTTAACTGTTATATATCGGGTAGCGTCGTCGACGAAAAGCGCCAAAGTATTGATGTCCATTTATGGACGCTACATCGTACTTTCCCCAGAGATCCATGTGAGTTAATTCACCTGGGGAAGTGTGACGTGCTGATTTTCCTTTATAGGGTTCTTCCGCTTGTTTGGCCTCGGTACACGCGACGCAGTCGGGGGTCGGCGTTGATATATCAACGCGGAATCCACTGACTAAGGTCCTCTTTCCAGCAATTGCGCAGACCGCTATAGCCTCACGTGTCCGAACCGTTTATGCCAGGTAGCCAGCTTGGAAGCGGATCTGTGGCGCGAATGATCGTTCGCGCGTCACTGATCCCTATTTGTCCGTACTTTAACTTGTAAACTTGTACAAGTTGTTTCCGGCTATGCAGCTGTAGCCACTTTTTCTCTTCTTCGCGAAGATAATATCAAGGTGCCGTGTTTACACATTAAGTTCCACCGGCATTGTCCCATCTTCCGAGAGAAATAAATTATTTTTGTTGTTTGGAATATGAAGTACATGCTTACTAGTCGCAAAATGTATTTGCGGCCGTCACAGTCTGATGCCAATCAACAGCGCCTTTTCCCATTTATGGGACGATGGAATTACCAATGCCGGCGACTGAGGTGCGATACCATCGCTCGTATGTAACCGAACGATAATCGGTTCATTTGCGACGTGGGCGGTGGTCGCGCTATCGCCAACCAGTTCATAATGAGAAGTAGGAATCATCATTTCCGGTCGCATAGCTATAGTCAACACCTTTATACTTGTGATACTCATCAATATCCACCCAACCACTGTCTTCGTCGTCGTCTTTTGGATCGTCGACGTTGCACGCGATATGTTTGACGGGAACGGCGGCTCTAATAGAGACCGCAGTTGACGGTACGTCGGCAGTGACATGGACCTCCTCGATCTTCGAGGTAGATGCCTTGGCATTGCCGTCGACCTTACCGTCTTTTATCTCCTTTTGATGTTGCCAACAGTTCTCCGGGGTATGAGTATAGCTCCCGCAATGGATGCACTTACTCTTCCCGAGGAAGTAACAGTCAGCAGTTTTATGTCCGTCTTTGCCGCAATGGTTGCAGTGTTTCTTCTTTTTGCCACGCTTGGAGGATCCACGCTTGGAGTCCCCTGAGCGCGTATCGCCAATGCGCTTGGCAAGCGGACGCTTGTTGCTGGTGGTCTGATTTGTGTTCTCTGACTTCTGCGAACGCATCTCGCGTCGAACGCATTCCTCTTTGACCATACCAATAAATGTCTGGGACGAAATGGATCTCTTCGGGTCGTCAGTGACGTCCTCAAAGAGTCCGCCGTAATACGGTTCCGAGAAAGCGTCCCACGAAGATGGTAAGGCGAAAGCGAGTAGAGTTTTGAAGAACTCATCGTTATATGGATGTTTCCTTCCGCGCGTTCGCTGACAGAAGTGTTCCCACTCGCCCTTCATCTCGTCGAGGCGTTTGGGTATGTCAGTGCAGTCGCTATTGGCGTACATGAAGAGGTTCTTGAGGATCGCATATACTGTATGAGTGCCCTTGGCTTCGTGTACAGCAGCGAGGCTCAGCCTGATTTTGTGTGCCGTCTTACATCGGTGAACGTTCTTCACCTGCTGCGGCGAAAGATTGCTCATGATGAGGACCTGAGCATAATCATCGTTAGCGTCCCATATTTTCTTCTTCGCCTTGTCCTTATCGGGGCGTTTGATGGTACCGTTTACATATTTTGTAACATGACAATACCGGAATACCTTGCCCATCTGTTCGCACCAATCTGACCAGTTTTGGTCATTTAGGGGTTCAATAACCCTAGTGACCTGCGAATCAGCGGGTTTCGGTATGCTGAGGGTGTCGTCGTCCGATGAGGACGATGAAGATGAGGACGAGGAGGAAGACGTAGACGGGGAACGCTTGCGCTTCGCCGGCATCAGGGACTTGGTAATACTTTTGCGAAATGTCTCAAATTTGGTTCGTGTGGATAGTCCTGGCTGTATAGTTGTCAAGCTATAGGGCAGGGCCCATAACCTGATAGAATATATTTAATATGGAGGTCACACGGAGTGGCGGCGAGCCAGGGATGAGCGTCCTAGATAAGACGCGCTACCCCTATGAGTCGTTGTTTGTACAATATTTACAACGCATTCGTAATCTACTCGCACGTGAGTTCACATCGGGGATCTCCGAGGTCGGAGTCATCCGGCTGGTACCGACTGGGATTCCTACAGGGTGATCTTTGAATAAGTCACGGACCCAAAGGCGATTAGACGGAGGTGGGCGGGTAGCACTCATATTGATATTGGACAAGGAGCGTGAGCGATGAAGTGATGAAGAGTATGACGTGTAATCTACAGCGGTAGTCCAAGGCTACTTCACGTGACAAGGAAAGTCACGGTTGTTTCACAGTCAGTGACTAGTCACCGACTGTATGACCTGACCTCCGACTTCCAGTCGGCGACTGTCCAACACTGATTGATAACGCGTTCCCTCCCGCAAGTTCATAACATCACGTGGACATTGCTGAACGCCCGCTAACTGTGAATTTGTCTTGTATTTGTTGTATTCTAATACCGTGGTGGACACGTCGTGACTGTAACACCCGCTGGTAAATATCAGGTACATTCACACTCGTTATTTTCACATTCCGTTTTGATTTGTGACAGTAATTTTATCTTCACACCGCAGTAATCTGTACGTTACATCAGGCGGTTACTGTATTCGTGAGGGAGTCACGTGTCTTTTTCGGGCCCGGTTCTCCGATTCCGATGGGCAACGATTCCGATGGGCAACGATTCCGATGGGCAATCAGAGCCGTCTGCCGTTATGGAGCAGATTGTGATTTTTGAGTGCCAGCGGCAGCGGCCAGGACAGCAGCACCCTTGGCAGCACCGCCCTGGTTTTTCATGAGTTAAGTTAGGTTCTTCCCCGTTCAAATTGAACCTAATCTGTTTTATCACGTCACACCCCATTGGGCCGTGGCGCTTGCTCAGGTTCGTTGTTGTCTGAGACTCAGGAACGTCCTCTCCATATATACGTATATCAATCGGTCTTTGTGGTGTGGTGTGAACTACCCATTGCTTTCTCCCTCCCTTGGATATGGTCGTCATGCCTGACCGGCCAACCACCGCGTCGTGGGACGCCTCCGGATCGCAAAGTTGGGCCAACGTTCTCAGCCCTGGCATCGTTGGCCTCTTCATTCAAGGAATCGAAACTGGCATGGTTTTCTCTCAACTCGCGACGTGGTTGTCTCTTCCAAGGCGTACCGAACATTGTTTCGTCACTACCGTGACTGTATTCGTAACAACAGTTGGACTGTGGGCACTTCTGTCACCTTTTCCCCTCATTTAATCTTTCCCCTCATCGTTTGCAAAGCATACAAACAGCTGTATACTTCTTCTCCACTTGGAGAATCTACGTAGAGCACTATGGGGAACCGGTGCGTGGAATCGTCACCGCTTTATCATTCATCTCTGTAACATTCTGACTCCACATAAACCCTAGGTAATCCCGACTTGGACTGAAAGGATCCACATATTTCTTGTTTGTTACCCTTCATAAGGGATGTCATCGACATCATACCAATGTCGTCTTCAGACAGTGCTCATATCAACTCCCGTTCAGTCGTTGTTGCTTTGGCGCTGTTACTGTGTAAGCTTCTCCCCCATCCCATGGTTCTCTTGACGACCTACGCGACCAGATCCTGAAAAGGAGCATGTATTTCATTGTTAGTTCGACAGCCGTAGTGAGATAAAATGTTGTGCTGAATCGGGTTACCAACTCAGATACCGCTTGTTTCACTTCTGTTGGGCACGGTCGCGCTGGGCATTTTCGACACTATTTGGTTGCTCACGCGCACGTACGGTTGGGGGCGTTCGAGCCACTTACATCCGTTCTGGTCTCGTGAGAGAGGATCCCCTTCCTCCATATATTCTTTTCTGACACGACCCTCAGTTCTTATGTACAGTGCTTCCTCTTCAGGTGAGACGATCTTCGTCTAGAAACTATTTCGAAGCACCTAATGTACCCCTCTTAGTCTTGGATATTATTCTCAGTTCCATCTGTGAGCCTTACACTTTTGGTTCCTGGGAATGTGATTCTTCATCTCTTATTTCGGGTGAACATCCAGTGTTCTTTTATCTCACTCAGTCAAGGAAGCGGGTATACGCAGATCAAGCGGTCCAGGTGCGTGTCGTAGTTCCTGTCCCGTGTGTTGCTTAGAGTTTTCCTATCTAAGTGGATTTCTCGTCTTATTATTATTGTGTGGCAATCGGCTATCCCACCAACTGTCTGTGCCATTGGTTTTTTCCTAACATACATCTTATCGCATCATTTGCATCCGGTGCGTTCCTTTATGGTCTTGCTTTCGTCGTGACGAGCTAGACGAACACGGCTGACAGTCGCACCCCCGATATTCAGGGCCAGAAGCAGATGTGGTACCCAACGCTTCATGCGGTGATCGGGAAGCTTTATGTTCTTTCGCACTTCTACAACATGTACGTCGTACTCGCGCTCCGGTTCCAATTATGTTTACCACCTCGTTGCCGGTTTCACAGCAATTCTCTCACGTTTTTCGTTGGTGAGCAAGAGCAACCATCGACGCACCTGTCTGCGCTCACGGTGCCTGCGCTCCATGGGACGAATACCGCACACAACACCCCCGAAGAGCATCGAATAGAACTCTACTCCAATTCCATTGAAGGTACAGACGGTGCGCAGCCATAAAGCAGGCGTACACTTATACTAACGAACGTTTATCAGAGTGGGCAGAAAGGTATTGTAGTTCGGAATTAAATACTGCACCCGTGCCTCATGGTAGCGTCTGAATCAAGCCTGGGAACAGACGGCTCACCGTCACCGTCTAGACGCGGGAATACCTTCACCTCTCCCGTTTCCGGTCCTGAGGGCTGGGCTTGGTACTAGATTTAATTTAGCCCTGAGACGGGTATCCAGAGACTCGATGATGATCTCGATGAGAATGCTGTGCTATCCATAACCCTAAACTATGCGTGATCGAGATTAGTTCAGGATCCAACTTGGAACTGTTACTGGGTTATTCTTGAGAAAGTAATGTTAGCCAACCCCGATGTCATCAAGCCCAAAATTCCAGTTACTCATGACTACAACCGCTCAACACTTTGACGGCGATGACGAAGCAGAGCCTTCAAGCTTCAAGCAGCGGGCCCATCACTAGCATCACTGCCGCCATCGCTGCTCTCGGGCACGCAAGGATCTCTGAGAAGGCGACCGTGACAATGGCCCACAAGATCACGACACCCCCGCTCTCAGGCGGAAAACAACCCCGACTACCACCACTCTTGGCTCGCAAGATGGTGACAATTAGGATCGCAACCATGAAATTGTCACCCTTCCTGCAAGCTGCCCCTGCCGCTGTCTCTTCCGGGCCCGCAAACCACCCCGGGTATATCTATACGTCTTCTACACATTAAGTTACCCATCAGGCCTTGGTGGATTAGCAGATTTGTTCCACCAAGTCATAGAGGGCTTTCATGAAGGGACTGTTTCAAAGTTTGTGGTATTTGGCTTCAGATATCTCCCTGCGACTCGGAGAATTACACGAGCCCCGACTCGGAGCCGGTAATCAGAGGTTTAATTGGCCAGCCGGTCCTCCCAACTCCCAACCTGTGTTGCCGCGAGTCCGGTCCGAGTGGAGTTGGCAACTCGATGTCAACTCTAACTCGGGAGCCTGAGTTCACACCGACGTGAACCCATATAGGAAGCCTTCAATGAAGGTTCCCACGCCCTTTCTGCCCGTCCTTAGGCATTCTGCCTTGTGTACCCAAGGAAATTATAATACAAGCTGTAACCTAGGTACTACCATCAGGCTCGTCATCCTGTGCAATAAATCCAGAAGTTTGTCTGTTTTCCTGAGAGAAATGAGCTCATTAATTGTTGCCCCTGTTGCGCTCTCGAATCTGTTCCCCCTAGTACCCGCTAGTCAAGTCCATTTTGCTGATGGCCTTTGGCCCAGGTACAGCGGTACCAGCTCACTTGGAAACCCTAGTCGGAGCAGAAGGTAAGAGTGCATTGAGAGTGACTGGACGAGGAGTGGACGGTCAGGAATAGGTTGCTGGGGTTGCTGAGGTTCTCGGGCGGCACACATAGGTGTTAGTAAAGGTATGGCGATTGTGGTTGTATGCACCGGCATAGTGAGTAGTCCACATTAACCGAAGCGCGTGCCGGGCACGCGGTCCCCGCAAGTTTTACTCACAACTCGCAAGACACCGGCATCGTCGCCACATGCGCCCCTCCACCGAGTCCATCCGCTCCTCCATCGCACCAGGCGGGCAGCACCCCCCCTAGGGCCGAGAACCTAGCTGGGCTGAACCAGAAGAAAAGGAGGCCGAGGCCGTCGATGCGCTGCAGCGCGCCAGTGCGCTCTTCCTCCGGCGGCTCAAGGGCCTCGGAGACAACTACGAGGCAATGGCCTCCGCGGGTGCCGGTGCGCGACCTTTCCCATCCTCCGATGATTCCGCCGTCCCTCGTTGCTGATGGTAGGTGTTGACTGGACACGGACGTATGGTACCAATCTGGCACTGATTACAGTGCTTGGCGAAGTGCTTGCGCAGTGGCTGCAGATGTTCTGCATCTTGAATCTGTTTCGTGTATTCTTTTTTTCCCCTGTTGGTCGTGAGTTCCTGATAACACGATGTCGCTGTAGTGGCAACGGAGGGGATTGGCTACATATGTGGAAGGGGGCTGGAATGGAGACTGACGCCGATGCACCGCCCCTCCCAGGGAACGCCTTGTCCATGTTCCTATCGACAAGGCTGAGCAGAAGTGGTTAACAAGTCGGATGCATGTCCATGTTGATGTATCATTTCCTGACCAATGACCAACACGCTTCATAACAAGAGTACAGTCGGTAATTGCAGATGATAAATTACTCTCGATGAGGAGAAAAAAAAACCAAAAAAACTTATCCAAGGGCGCTTGAGCGAGGAGTGAAGCTAGTGAAGGGTGAGCGACTCGAAGAGAGAGCACGCACATATAGTGTTTCTGACCTTGTTTGTTTGTAGGACTCCAAGTCTTTGCAGGTTACAGTATATTCTATGATGGTACAGAGTATACTACAGACTACAAGAAGTAGCTATTTGGTAGAGGAATGGAGATTATATACAACAAAGGAAAATTATGCGGGGCATTTTTGGGGCCCTCCCAGTCGAAAGTCCGGTCCGAGACTCCTTCACCGGTGTGGCAACGCAAGTGATGGCAATTTTGGTTCAAAAAAAAAAGTGATGGCAAATTCCACGACGATGCCCAACTCGCGGTTCCCTGCGCGAGTGCGGTGCGATCGTCGCACTCAGAGAAAAGAGATACAGTATGCGCCTTTCGAATGGTTTGCCAATTGCCAAGGCACTATCGTTGAATTCTCTAGGTCCCAGGTGTCAATACCAATCGGAACCGCCTGTTGACCCACAGCGGTTTCTGATTTTGAGCACCGGCAACCGTGACCAGGACAGCGGACAGATAAGACCCCCCCTGGTTGTTTATAGGTTTTTCTCGTTCGGATCGACCCTGTCTTGACCCCTACAGCACCTCCCTTGGCACTTGCTCGGGTTCGCTACGTTCATTGCACCAATTTGTCTCAGACTCAGCAACCCCACTCCCGAGTCGTATCGTGTCTCTTCGTATAAATATCACCTCAGTTTTGGCGGCGGCGTGATATTTCCCTTGTACTACCTTTACTTTCTCCCTCCCTTGTGCGTGTACGTGCCGAACGGGGTGCCCCGTAGGATAACGTCGTCATACCTGACCCGCCCATGGGCGCCTCTGGAGGAAGTCAGGCCAACGTTCTCAGCCCTGGAATCGTTGGCCTCTTCATTCAAGGAATCGAAACAGGGATGGTCTTCTCTCAGCTCGCGACATGGTTGTCTCTGCCACGCGGTACCGGGCATCGCTTCATCACCGTTCTGACCGTGTTCATAACAACAACTGGACTGTGAGCACATTGGTCAACTTTTACGCTCTTTGAAAATTTCCCCTCATCGTTTACAAAGCGTACAAACAGTTATATACTTTCTCTCCTCTTGGCGAATTTACGTGGAGCACTATGGGGAACAGGTGCGTGGAATCGTCACCGCTTTATTGTTCTCTGTAACATTCTAGCCCCACATAAACCCCAGATAATCCCGACTTGGACTGAAAGGATCCAAATAATTCTTGTTTGTTACCCTTCATCAGGAATTATCGACCTCATACCAATGTCGTCTTCAGACAGTGCTCGTATCAACTCCCGTTCAGTCGTTGTTGCTTTGGCGCTGTTATTATGTGGGCTTTCCCTCCATCCCATGGTTCTCTTGATGACCTACGCCAACCAGATCCTGAAAAGGAACATATATTTCGTCGTTAGTTCGACAGCTGTAGTAGATGAAATGTGGTTCGCTGAGTCGGGTTTCCAACTCAGATGCCGCTTCTTTTACTTCTACTGGGCACCGTCGCATTGTCCATATTCGAAACTGTCTGGCTGTTCCAGGGCATGTACGATGGGAAAAACCCGAAGGGCTCTCACGCGTTATGGTCTTGTGAGAGACGAGCTTCTTTCACGACTTGTGACCCTCTCTGACGACATGACCCTCAGTTCTCTTGTACACATCTCTCCCTTTGGGTGAGATAACCTCCGTCCAGGAAATATTTTGAAGCACCTAACACCCCTCTTAGTCTTGGACATTATTCTCAGTGGCATAAGTGAGGCCCCCGCACATTTGGTTCCCGAAGTGATTCACCGTCTCTTATTTTGGACGAACATCCAGTGTTCTGTTATCTCACTCAATCAAGGAAGCGGGTATACGCGGATCACACGGTCCAGGTGCGTGTTGTACTACTACCCGGCGTGTCGACAGTGTCCCGTGTGTTGCTCAAAGTTATCCTTAAGTGGATTTCTCGACTTATTATTATCGTGTGGCGATCGGCTATCCCACCAACTGTCTGCGCCATTGGTAGTTTCATAGTATACCTCGTATCGCAGCGCATGTACCAGGTGTGTTCCTTTATAGTCTTGCTTTCGTTATGAGCATGACTGACAAGCGCGCCCCGACACTCAGGGAGAGGAGCAGATGTGGTATCCAACGCTCCAGGCGATGACCGGGAAGCTTTACGTTCTTTCGTACTTCTACAACCTGTACGTTGTAGCTCTTACCTACTCCTATACTAATCATGCTTACCACCTTGTTGCCAATTTCGCAGCAATACTCATCCCCTGTTCGTTAGTAACCAGGAGCAACCACCGACGCACGTGGTTACGCTCACGGTGCCTGCGCTCCACACGACGAGTACCTCCGTACTCAACGCCCCCGAGGAACACCCGTCAGAAACCTACACCGATTCTTTCGGGCGTGCAGACGGTGCTCAGTGATGACGTTGACACCGGATGCTTTTTTGTTTATTTGTTATGATTCCATTTGAATTGTCTTGTACGGAGCCCTGTGGCATGTAGCACTATCCCAAAAAATCCTCTGAGTCCTAATCCCATTCCCCCAGACTGAACGTGATATCTGACCAAGCATTGCGACTTGAAAACAACTCTCTGCGACTGGATGCTATTTCGTCGGGTAGTACACAACGTTTCCCTTGGTATTTATCCCGGACGATTGCTCAGGGAGTTGATCAGGGTGCCGATTGGAATAAGAGTTTGCGCGCGCGCGTATCGGGGCGCAGTTAACTTAGTAAGTTACAGTGCGACTTTGGGAGGCCACCCAGTGTCAATCTGGACCACGAAGACAGCCGACCTTGCAGCTGACTCGGAAGTATTTTTTCCGAAACTTACGCGACCGTTGACCCTGACAACCATGGCGGCTTGGGCCACAATCAGACTCGCGGATGCGTATAAGCGAGGCCAAATATTGATTAGTATTGATTACCATTTGAGGTTAGTTAGCAGTTAGAGCGCTTCCGTTGGCTGAACCACTGGCAACTGCGAAGTTCGAACCTATGGCTGGTTCGTTCTCGCCACCGTACAAGCCTTACGACCCCACGGACAAAGCAGGGTGGATGGCTCTTTTGTTGAGATATTTTCGATCTGCTGATTACAGTAACCCTCTCCTTCAGGTTCTCGTCAGTTGGCACATATACACCTGTGCAAGCTCCCTAATACCTGACCAATTTACAGCTATGAGACCGTGATCAAGCGATGGCCCGTGATTCTTACCACCGTCATAGATAGCGTGTATTCCGTGAACCACGAACTCACAAACTTACCTGACAAGGCAGCGAAGCTGGATGAGGGGAAAGCGCTCATCGCGGCGATGAGTCGCCTCAAATACGAGATGGCACGGGATAAGCCCCTCGAGTAAGTCACATTCGTCATCTCCCGCTTCCAGTTGCTGATCCGATAGCGCACTTTGCAGGCCGATTCCAGCTGATGGCGAAGCTCTCATAGAGGAGTATAACGAGGAGCTCGTTCGTTTGGAAGAACGCGGCCAGAACACTTGGTTCACGGCGCCATGGCTCTATGCAGAGTGAGCCCTTACTGCGCCGCAATGATACGGTTTTTCACGCGACCATGCTTGTAGGTGTTACTTGTGAGCTCCCTGGGCATTGGAACGAGACCGCAGAGATCTGAAAAGTATGAAGATACCGGCTACTTCGCTCTCTCTTTTCCGCGACACAACATTGGAAAACGTACGACCCGTTCTTCTCACAAAAGTTGAATACGTACCAGGCCAGCGGTACTGCCGTGCACAGTGCGAGCCCCGTCCATCTCCAAAAGTCGGTTGTAAATAAAAACCTTTCGATGCAGAGCTCGCTGCGACACTCGCCGAACTCGAGTCCGAGAAGGACATAGTTGCCAATGATCCACAGAAATTGCAAGTCCTGTTCCGCGAGATGGCGCAAATGTGTTTATGGTGAGTTGCCTTTTCTCATTACTGGCTGTCGGAAGGACCGAGTCGAATTCTTTCAGGGGAAACGCCACCGTAGGTTCCCGTGCTCAGTGGCCCGTCGTTACCTGACGGCTTCGTCGAACCAGGACCTCAGTCTTCTCACCAACATGACGCCGGAGGATATCGAGCACCTCCAGACAATTGGCCGGGATGCCCAGAATGCGCGCAAAGAGTTCATTCTCAAGGACGATCAGGACGCCGCGTGGCAGCACATAACGACTTTGAAAGACGCTCGCATTGATTTCATACTAGATAACGGTATGCCTAAACCACACGTCCCCATATCCCCCACCTGATGACGGCGACGCGTCCACTGCCAAGCCGGCTTTGAGGTCAGCCTTCTCCACCCCTGGCTAAATAGTCGTATATCTATATCTAATCATCGCAGCTCTTCACGGATCTCGTCTTTGCCGATTTTCTCGTGTCCCATACTCCATATGTCTCCAAAGTCATCTTCCAGTCAGTTCTCTCCTCCATCATCCTTCGAACAAAAAAATGACCTTTCTTACCCCCCCCGATTTCGGAAGCCCGAAATCTATACCGTGGTTCGTGTCCGACGTGACGCCGCCCGATTTCGCCGCGCTTCTCGATCCCTCAGCCCTCCCTCCTGGTCCCGCGCCGGAGCACCTCGAGCGCGCCATCGCGCGCTGGAACGGGTATCTCGTCAGCGGCACGTTTGCGCTGTCCGTCGCACGTGATGCGCCCATCGGCGCGTCCGACGAGGTGTTCAACTTTTGGACGTCGCCGTGGCCTTACTGGGACATGCGCGTGCGCGCGCCGGGAGTGTGGAACGCGCTGCGTGAGAGCGGACTCGTGATATTCAAGGTAAGGGCGTTTTTACTTTTCTTTTCAAAATGATGTTTGGCGCTGGTGCTGCGCCGGACTCCCCCCCATTCTGAGATCTGACTAAATTTAAAATTTCGTTTGTACTGCAGGGCGATCTAAAGTGAGCATCAATCAAAAATAAATAATCCGCTCCCGACCGAGAATCTTTTTGCTGTCGTTGCAGCTATCGCAAGTAAGTGTCAAATTATTTAGCGGTGATCCTGTTCAAACGGAGACCTATGACATAGGTTGACCGGCGACGTTCAATGGCCCGTTGACACATCATTCGAGACCGCCGTGGGTGAGTTTCTCCCCCGGCCTGCCCATCTGCCACTTGTCACACGCCATCTTATCTCCGCAGGGCCGCTCGCGCACGCGTTCCCGCTTTTGAGCCTGCGGACGAACAAGGCTGACGTCGTGGTCGGAGTCCCCCGCTCGGTGGCCGACGCGCTGGATGCGCGCGGCGAAAAGTGGAGAGTCAACGGAAGGTACGCAAAGCGCAGTCACAACGGATGGGGGGAGCCCTAACACCTGCAATGCCCTCTCGCGCAGATATGCTCTCGTCTCCTTTTTACCGCGAGGAGAGATCGTCGATTGATGCGCGAGTACAAAGACGTGTCCAGGATACAGTTGTGGGGTTGTCTTACATATTTGGAATGTACAGTACACTTTGCCAAGAAGTTATCGTTATCAACAGCCTGACAGCCATCTGTCATTTGTGCCATTCTCTGCTTCCTTTTTTTCGAGAACTGTATTAGACGTACAGTACCTGAGGCTGTGCAGTTTCGAGGTCAGACCGCGCCCAAATAAGCCAGTACGTCATCAAAGTCCATGGGCAAGTGTCAGTTGCTTAGAATGATGGCGTTCGTCGGCGCTGATTCCGAGGCCAGCCCAATTCGCCAATGACAGCACCACACTCAGGCCCGACCAGCGTACTGCTGTACAGTGCATACATGCATCAAATATCAATCACGATCGATCAGGCGATCCGGATAGTACCGTGATCCAGGAAGCCTTTGGCTAACTTGAATGGACAAACAGGCATCTCCTGGCCGCTGTTTTCGTGCCTCTGGCCGTACCAAAGTGAGTTACATTATTATACATCTTACGCAAGAAGTACATGAGGTCCTTCCAAGGTACCCTGAAGAAAAATGCGGAAAGCAGCGACACCGCGACAAACAATGATAACAACATTCGAACCACAACGCGAAAAACGAAGCAAAGAGTAACCATGTCCTTTTTCCGTCCAGACCGGAGCTGGAGCGTTCACGCGAATGCCAACCTGTGGCGAATCATACAACGGGAGTCGGATCGGCCCGTAGGAGGTCAGGGAGCGCAACTTTGTATATCGAAGCACGGTCCCCATCATGTTTCCAGTCCTCCTCGGTCACTTCGGTTGGGAACAGATCAGGCTCAAAGTCGTCATCCCCGAATTTTTTCTCCACATATACTGTGCCACCGGCGTTAGATTCGTCTCCCAAAAAGCGATGTAGAACCATGCTTACACCACTGTGCAAGGCCCTTGTCGTAGTTGCGTGCGCACACGACCGCGAAGCCTGTAGAACAGAACAATGCAACGAACGAAGAGACGGTCATGCAACCGAAAAACGGCCAGTCAATGAAGGTGAAGCGATAAACTTGGGAGTAGAACATCATGGACCACGCGAACACGAAGAAGAACGCAACCGCCAGGAAGACCCAGGTCAATTTACGCCACTCGAGGCGCACAGAATACCAACCCTGTATCAATTCGGTTACAACAGTCACGAGAACAGTTAGTTGTCGGAGAATCAGACATACCATCATCAACCAGGGGATCAACAGCTGAACCGAGGTATCAATCACAGGTGAAGGATATCATCCGGTGATAAGAACGTACCACAGTCGTAAGGATGAATGTCCCATTGTACACTGGCGTATGCGACGAGAGGTCTTTGATGGCACCGTGAAGGAGTTGATCAACCCAGAGGGCCATCGCATTGACGAGGACGAAAATGGATAATTGGATGCTGACCAAAACCGCGAGAAAGTACTGCATGGAATTATCAATACATCTAGTCCGAGAGGAGCACCAGATAGGACCCACCCCGTACATCCGCAAGACATTTTTCGGCGGACCGACGCGTCTAAAGGTGTGAGTGCGATACAACTGGTACATGTGAGCAAAAGAGTGACTCAGGTTTGGTGGGGATTAAACACAGACCTTGTAAAGACGCCAGGAAAGGTACGTGGAGATCAAGAGCGCATCCAAGTGCAGCACAAGGTCGGCGAGCTGAAGAGCACGCAAGGTAAGGAACAGTTATAAGATCCATACACTAAACGAACCTGTAGCGCGAAGCGTCTCACGAAGTACTGCGAGTACAGATCGATATGACAGGGCGTGTCTGCCTTTTCGATAAGGTAGAGCATGCGATCGCGGATATTGGTTGTGCGCCATAAAGCATACGTAGACCATCCAGTAGCGATCAAGCGCGCAATGAGGAGCGCAAGTCTGTGCTCACATGGGTCAAAAGGACGAACTCTCAGAGACAGACGACGCATACATATGAGGGATAGATTCAAAAACGATCTGTAACCGCTCAACAAGAGTACGATGTCAAGTATACATACAGGGACTCACCGCGAACACGGCCAATCCATAAAACCAGAACTGAGAGCCGATGAGTGACAGTTCCTCCCGACGTGCCTGACTCAACCTGACAAAACACATGTGAGAAAACTGATTGCAAATGGGCCATGATGGAGACTCACTTGGCCTGTGGGTACAAGAGAGTGAAAGTACAGACAGGGTCGAGGGTCATGGACATGCTTCCATCGTCCGAAGAAATTATGACGTCTGAAAAGCCATCAGGCCTTGGCTGAGAGTCGATATGGATTTGTGGAGAGGAGCTAGTGCCGGTGACCGCCCACGCAACCGAGGTCTGCGGTGATATGAGATTAGGTAGCAATGGTAGTAATAACAAAGCATTTACCGCGTTTGACTGGCCGGGGGCGCAACAAGGTTACTAACTGACATGAAGGGTTAAAGTGAAGGACGTACAGATGAACCGCTCGGTTCGCTGATAGGAGAGTCTGTACGCAGAAAACGAGGTGGGATTGAAACAGGTTGACCCGCGGTGTAGAAATGGTCGCAAGGATTTGGGTCTCCGCCAGTGACAGGAACCTGGTTACACAACTCGAGACTGTATTGGCCATGACGTCCCGTGTACTGGACAAACGTGGTGGCGTTGATTTGTGCGTGGTCGACAATGGCAGAGGTGAATGACCCCCAAGAGTCGTCAGCGTTGAAGAGAAAGGACTGGAGAGTGCCCTGGGCAAAGCAGTGGATGAAAGAGAAGCAAAAGAACGAGATGGTGACCCAGTTGAGGGTTATTCTCAAATACTAAGTTACGCGTTGGGACGTGAGGATATTGGGAGAAGCGGTCGGGACTCACGACAGACTTTGTTAAGGACCACAGCCGGTGGGTCGAAAGCATGGTAGCAGAGAAACAAAAAAACAGACCAGCTGAGCGTGAATGCCAGGCCCACAGGGTGGGGGAAAAGAAGAGACGGGAATGAAGTTACCAGGCATACATATAGCGCGTGAATGGGATTCAAAGCGGACAAAGAAGATAACGAATGGAATTCAAACACCAAAAACAGTGACATTGTCAACATGTTTGGTGATCAGTATTCCCGGAATGAAGTGAATTAAGTGGCGCTTCGGAGGTGATGATGGGAAATAACGACATGGGCGCCATGCCAACCACCCACGTAACAAAGCTCACCTTTACTGTAAGTTACTGCACCTTCTCGCCTCTCAACCGGGTGTTCCACAGTGCAACGAGTCTAAGACTAAGAAGGCTAGCTACAGGTACAGTAGAGATAACGGGCTCAAGGGAAGCTGATGACGTGATAGGCTTTCCATGATTGTTCGGATGATCGAACTGAATGATACCACAGGAAGGGCCCGCCGACTGTAACGCGTGTTCGTTTATCCAGAGGAACGTGCTGATATCGATTGCATTTTCCTGATAGCGCCGCGCAGTTCCGCTTCTTGATCAAGGCATCTCTGGCCTTCTTACTGTACAGTAGCCCCAGATTGGGGTCCATCGACACCGCCTCTGTCGCGCCCGCCAAGCCACAGCCAGCGCGACATGCACGCACGACTCATACTCCGACCGTTCCATTCTGACCCTCAGCCGCTCGAGCGGGACACCGTCTCCGCGTGGGGAATCTTGTTGAGCACCTCGACTCGGTCGCACATTCTTGGTCCATCTGTCAAGTATTTGGGCTCCCTCGCCGAGCATGGGTTTTACATTGTCACAATGTCTGTCGACCGGTGCGTTGTACGTGTCCTTGTCAGATTATATATTTACAAATCGTGAATGGCGAAGAACGGATATCTTAGGGTCGTCGTAAAGGTGGAGAAGTTTAAGGGCAAGATGCTCGGTATGACCTTCGCATTCCCGTGCGGTGGCGTGCGGAGGTTAATCTTCCTCAGGTCGATCCTCGATGGTTCGCAGAGACGCATTCACCTGTGTGCTTATCCAGTGTGCACGCTGAGCGTCTCCACGCTAGAGCAATCAGCTCTGAACGCGGTGTACGAAGGTGGGCCCAACGTTTCCCCAACTTTACGCGCCGACAGTCTTTCATGTTGCCCACCGGCTGTCTCATGCACAGCGCTCTCTCGTCCCGCCTTCGTCTAACGAGGTGAAACGATTTCTCCCAGAGGTATGCTACGGAGCTCCTTGATCCTTCGATGGGAGACCCACGGCTCGAGCGCACAATGTTAATGTTCCCACACACGAGCGCTCCGTCTTCCTTTCGCTAGTTGTATTCTACCGCAGTGTTCATCATAATTTTTTTTGGGGGCATTTGATGCGTCTAGGATATGACGTGAGTGCACCGTACAGTAAATCACACTTGGGACAGACGCCCGAGACCGCCTCTTCACCCATCAACCTGTGCTTTCCCTCGATAATATCGCATTTACACGCACAGTTCCCAGATTCGTTGTAAGCCTCACGTTCATCAGATACGGTGAGTTCTCCCTCACGGCCCCCCGCTCCTCCAGGACTCCTGACGACTAACATCAATAGCTCATATAGGGGTGCGCGTCAAAGTCGAGGTGATGAAAGTTAAGGCGGGCAAACGAATGATCTCCGGTTCACGTGGGGCACCAAGACCAATATCGCCCAAAGGCGCTATCTTGATCCTTATCGCTCGCAGAGGCGATGTTATGGTTGGAGGGTCGACATGCATTGGCAATAAGCGCAGCTATGCATCTCGACAGTGATATCTGTCAATGTACTTTAATGAACATCAAGCGGAGAGTACTGTACTGGTGTAATCATCATGATCGTAATCATGATCATGATACCTCCCCGGATCTATCCGGATTGCTCGTGACCGATATTTTATCATGTGATCTGACGCGTCTTGTTGTGCAACACGAATGGGTGTGACTGGCCTCTGGGATGTAAGTACGCTCATCCACCCCGAGTGGACCGTCTAACACAGCTCAGATCCTCAGGCCCTCTGGGAAATTGCGGTCTCTTACTCACATCGCCGTCGTCGATGGTTTCGAGGCTAACCCTGCCAATCTTCGCGGTCTTCGCATCGGCATCGACGCGTCCATCTGGTTCTTTCACGCCGCCCATGGAAGAGAGGGAGAGAATCCTGAGCTTCGCACTTTGTTTTTCCGTTGTGCCAAGCTTACGAGCACGCCATTCCTCCCTCTCTTCATCTTCGACGGTCCCAAGCGGCCCAAGGTCAAGCGTGGGAAGAGGATCTCGGGGGAAAAGCACTGGCTAGTCGACAGTATGAAGGGAATGATCGAAGCGTTTGGTTTTGAATGGAGAATGGTGCGTTCAATTTTTTCTTTATCGGTCGGCGTTGTGCTGACCGCCTCCACTCACCAAAGGCCCCTGGAGAGGCAGAAGCAGAACTGGCCTACCTGAATAGCACAGGCATCATCGACGCGGTCTTGTCAGACGACGTCGATAACTTTTTATTCGGTGCTAAGATGGTCATTCGCAAGTGCGCACTGGCTAACACTCCCACGCAAATCGCCTCTCTTATCCTTCTCGATCTAGCTCAAGCGCCAATCTCTCAGGAAACAGCAAGCATGCCACCAAGAACGCGGATGGTCGCGTGGACGGCAACCATTCCACGGTCTACACTTCGGCCGACATCCTCGCGCACCCGTCCGTCCAGCTGACCCGAGGCGGACACATCCTCATCGGCCTGCTCTCCGGTGGCGACTACCACCCCGCCGGCCTCGCCCGCTGTGGGACCGGGATCGCCCACGGGCTCGCAAAGTGCGGGTTCGGCGACGAGCTCCTCAAGGCCACTCAGTCTCTGACTCGCGACGAGCTCCCCGGCTTCCTCACCACGTGGCGCGAGGACCTGCGCGGCGAATTGCGCACCAATTCGCGTGGGCACCTCGGCTCCAAGAAGCCCTCCCTGGCCAAGGCCGTACCGGACGCGTTTCCCGACATCGACGTCTTGCTCTCGTACACCAATCCGATCATCAGCGCGACGGACGCCGGCGCACGCCGCACACACACGCCGCCCCGGTGGGAGCGCGAACCGGATCTCGGGAAGCTCGCGCACCTTTGCGAGTTGCACTTTGAATGGGGGCTCAAGGACACCATCATAAAGCGCTTCCGCACCGTCTTGTGGCCGAGCATCGTGCTCCGCGCTCTACGACGCTCTGCGTTGGAAGCGGGCGCGGCAGCAATGCCTGGTATGAGGGAGAGAGAACCGCTCCAGGACGTGTTTGGGACCCCGTCGAAGCTACTGGCGCGGCACTTCTCGTCTGTGGGTCTCGGTGCACGCGACACTGGAGGGGATGGAGACGGTGGCGGATTACAGGAGCTCATCGTGAAGATTCATGGCTCGCGGACGCACGCCTACACGGACAGCATCTTGGAATATCGCCTCGAGGTCGCACCCGCGCAGCTTGTGCAGCTCGCTTCTGCGGGGATTCAAGGGCTCCGAAAGCCCGCGGACACCACGTACGACGTTCTGCCCTCGGAATCTGAAGAGAGTGGTGGGGATCCCGACGACGGGGATACGGGCAGAAGAAAGAAGAAGCGCGGCGCGGGCCCCCCACCAGAACCAGACAGCCACTTACGCGTGTGGATGCCAGCATGTATGGTCTGTCCTGCGCTCCCTGATCTCGTCGAGCGTTACGAAGCAGAGGTCGAGGCGAAACGCGCGAGAAAGTCGTCGAAGGGTAAACAAAAACGAGTACCTGCGACCTCCTCCAAGAAGAAGGCCGCCAAGCCGCGGGCTCCCGTGGACTCCGATGCAGAGGAGTTTGATCTCAACGTCAGCTGCCCGTCAGAAGATGAGGACGAGGGAGGACGAGGGTCCTCCCCGCCTCCGAGGACTCGTACGAAGGCTGCTCTCCCTGCAGCCTCGTTGGACCGTTCCCAACAGCCCGACACCGTCCGGAAATATCCCACCTTTTCATCTCTGGGAGACGCACAAGAGCAGATTTTGGACATCACCACGTCCGACGACGAGGCCGCCCCTGACCCTTCGACGAAACTCCCACTTTCATCGCCTTCCAAAGTCCTGCAGACCTCGACATGATCTATTCGGACATGAATCTCTGCGCGCCACCGCCACCGACTGCGTCTTCTTCCCCTTCGGCCAGCAAAAGACCTCCTCTGCGGCCGTTCCCTATGGCTTTGAGGAAGAAGAATCGAGCGAGGACGACGGCGGCGCTCTGAACTACTACCCCCTGCAGGACACCCTTTGTGGCAGCAACAGCTTTCCGCGCATCTACGCCGCCTCCTCCACCACGGCATCAGCCGCCGCCGATGATACCCCAAGAAGAAGAAGATATGTGAGTGACAACGACCCAGACATGGTGATCGCCGATCTTCCCGTGCTCGCCGATACTCGTACATCCTTTCTCCAGGACGGGAGCAATCCCGCGCATATACACAGACCACGACGTCAGTAGGCTACGGCGGCCAGCAGCAGCACGTCAACTCGCCCCCGACATCGCCACGGCGACGGCCATCGCGACACCATCCGTTTCCGCCGCCGCCAGCGAAGGAGGCGCGCAAGGGCGACTTGGAAGAGGGCCGGATCTCTCGCGTGCAAGGAGCGGAGACGTCTATCATCTCGATTTCCAGTGGTGGCTCCGATAGCGATGACGATGACGGTTTGGCGTTGGCTCCGTTGTTGATAGCGCGGTCGCGGACCTTGGTGCCGCAAAAGATGGCTGCCACAGGCCGGGATGTAGACCGCGAAGTCATCGATCTGACGTAGTATCACACTTATATATATATACCATTTGTATCAATCTCGTGGAGTGCGATTAGCCGCCCGGCGTCAGTTTTTTTGGTTTTATTCATATATTGTACAGATGAGAAATGTGTAAAAGAAAAACACGAACACGATGAAATCCAAAGATTGTAATACAAATGGGTTCTGCAAATCAACAGGTTCCGGAGTTGGACGGGGCTTTATGAGATTACAACCAAGCACACAAACAGACAGACACGGAGAGATAATGATACCTATCCAAACAAAGGTTGTGAATAAAAAAGAACCTAATACTCGACCGTGAAGTCGCGCGAAGAATCCTCTCCACCGTCCTCGGGCTGCTGTTCCGTCGGCGGCGGATGCGGCGGCATCTGCGCGCGAAAGCGCTTGATGGCCTGCAGGCGCGCGCGCCAGTTAGTCTGCACCTCGACCTGCACGGTGTCGCCCTGTGTGTACTGAAATACCGAAGCGAACCAGTCCGCGAGGAGGCTAAGCTGGCGCACGAGCAGCGGGAGGTTCTCCGCCGATATCAGCTTGAAGTTCCCGATCGGTGTGAACTCTGGCATGCCGGGCGCGTGCTGTACGGTCACGCGGAAGTATTCGTTTTCGTGTTGCGGCTGCAAGCCGGAGTTGTTGGCGGGTGTGGGGGTGGAAGGAGAGGCAGCAGCAGAGGAAGAAGAAGAGAAGGAGGCGATGGCGCCGAGGGGCGAGTGGGGCTCGATGACGATGTTGAGGAACTGGAACTGCGTCAAGAGCGTGTCGAAGCGGTAGGGCATGCCCGAGTCGTTCCATATGATGCGCACAAAGTCGTTACCGATGTGGCGCTTCTTGTAGTCAAAATGCGGGTCGTGCGGGTGGTTCGGCATCAGCGTCGCGGTGTGGTACAGGATCTGCCCGATGTCGTCCCACCACGCATACGCGTACTCCCCGTCCTCGTCCGGGTCCAGCCCCCCCGCGTACACGTCCACCTGCCCGCGCAGGTTGATCAGCCGCCCGATGCCCTCCAGGAAGCGCGTGTACGCCGGCGAGCCGTGGTTGTTCCCGAGGATCTCCCGCTCGTGCGTCTGGCCGAGCGCGACGTACATGATGCCCACTTTGTGCGTGTCGATGACGGGAAGCCGGTCCAGCGTGCGGAACAACGCCGGGAGGCCCGACGTGTCCTCGACCTTGCTTCTCCTCTGGCCGGCGTTGGGTCCGTACGGCGACAGTTGCAGGGCGAAGAACGACGGGTCGATGGCCACCTCTTTCCGCCGCTGGGAAGGTGCGCTGCCTTGCCAGACGTAGCCCGTGATGGGATCTGGCCGTGGCGGGGGAGCTTCTTCCGACTCCTCCGCTTTTGGAGGGTACAAGGTTCGGATGACCTCCTGATGACACGATGGTGACAGGGCCCACAGACGAACGCGACAAACGAACGTACCTGGTACAGCTCGTCCTCCTCTGAGAGTGGTTCGTGGTTCATGGATAGTACCGCAGGAACGGAAAGCATGTCGGGATCAACCTCCCCCGGCCCGACCATGGGGACGTTCTCGATGCGGGCTAGGATGCGCGTGAGGCCCGATGCGCGACGCGCGACGACCTCGACCCATCCGATCCTGGAGAGTGCCCGTATCGTGACCAGCGCATTCCCCACGACCCAGGTTTTCTCCGCGACGGACTCAGGTGAAGCCGAGTTCATGAGAACGTCGCTCAGCATCGAGTTGGCCGGCCGAGGATCCGCGCTGGCGTACGTGTAGCGCGCGAGCCAATCGAAGCACACTTCTGCAGGCTCGTCGATCTCGTCCTGCCCCCCGTTGGCCAAGAGCAGCTGCCTCGCGATGTACTTGACATGTTTGGGGCGGTCCGGTAGCTTCAGGGCGAGGAACCACAGATAGACGATGTAGTACGACATGACGCGGAGATGCTGAGAGAGTGCCCACGACGTGTCCGGCGATGGCTCGGGGCGGTTATGCAGACGGAGATACTGCAACGCAACGCCGAACACGAGCTTGAAGTCTGCGTCGGTGAAGTTGGCATATAGGTGGGGCAGCGATCCGACGATGGCGAGAAAGTCGATGATGTGCACCGCCATGCTCGCATTCGTCATGATCTGCGACAACTTTGTCAGGATGTTGGGCAAAAAGCGCTTCATCGAGTTTGGAAGCTCAAAGGCGGAAAGAGACAGCGCCTGGAGACACGTTTTGATTGTCGATGGTTGACCACTCAATCCGGCAATCAGAACCTCCACCAGAACGTGCTGCCTCGGCGGCTCGAAGCACTTGCGATAACTGATGAGGACGGACAGGGTATGGTAGGCCAAACCCTGGGCATCTCGCGGCCTGAGCCCTGGTGGCCAGTTCACGACACCTGACGCCAGGTCACCCTGGGATATTTTGCTGCACAGCACGACCAATAGTTTTGCGATCGCCGCGCGGGACTTGGGTCCACAGAAAAAGTGCTTGTTCGCGAGCAGCGTCGGCAGATGGCAGAGCACGTAAGACAGGATTTCCCAGTCTTTTTCCTCGGATATGAGCTCGACAAAGGCAAGAAGGAGCGATGACACGGGCAGTACGATGCGATTCCCGGGTCCCAGAGGGTCATAGGAAATGGGGCCATCGGACGGCGTGTCCGACTCGGGAATGGTGAAGGGCAGCGATTCGGGCACGGCCCAGAGCGGTTTCCGAGGTTTGGCGTCGGGGACTGACGGCAGCTGGCGATTGGGAACTCGGGAGCGACTCCGGCTGGACGTCGAGCGAGAGGGCCTCGCGTCGCGGCCGCGGGACGCGTGGCGCCCGTTACGCTCTGGGGCACGCGCACGGGCCCTGAGGATCTCCTGCGGATCGAGGACCGGTTCTTCGTGCGCCGGCTCGCTCACACTCGCCGGGACGTCTACTCTCCCGACGAGACCCGCGAGCGCGGCGATGCTGCCCAGTCGGTCGTACTTGTTGTTGACCGAGTACAGACGGTGGTCGCGATCGACGCGCAGCCTGAAGAAGAACTGCAGGATCGCGAGGCGCGCCCGCGCCGATTTGGCGGTCGAGACCAGCTCGACGAGGATCCGGAACACGCGCACGGAGAGCGTGCGGTTGCGGTCGGAGAGCGAGTACGGCGTGAATGCGAGCTGTGCAAAAATGTGCACGAGGGCGACGACGGCCCCGAGCGCGGCGGGCATGCCGGGTGGCTCGGGAGCAGATAGTGGGATGTTCATGGAGGACGCGTCGTCCGGGCGCGGCGGCGCGTGCGGCTGCGAACGTGCGGCAGCCACAGACGCGCCCGTGGCGAACGAGGATATCAGCGACATGACGGCGGGCATTGTGGAGGATTCCCTGTCGCGCTGGGAGCCGAGATAGTCAAAGTGCCCTCGAGCGGAAACGGGTGAGACGTTGGACGAAATCGACGCAGTCGGGGTGGGGGCGGTTGGGGTCGCCTGTGCTGCAGTGCCCGGCGTCGGGTCGCCGTCGCCGTCCTCTCCGTCCGCCGCTGTGGTTCTGAGAAGATCGAGCATGGGCGTAGTCAACGTCTCTTCCAAGACCCGATCGGCGTCCTCCGCATTCGCGTCCTTCTCCTTCTCCTGCGCCTCGATCGTCCGCAGCACCAGCTCGTCCGCGAGGATGTTCCACACGACCTCGTACCCATCGCGCTCGCCCTTGCGGTAGTCCTGCCGCACGCAAAAGTCCATAACAAGATCCACGAGCGGGTGTCTGTGCATAGGCACGTCGCGCACCGTAGCGCTCACCGCCTGTAGTGCGTCAAGCAGCGCAGCACGCGTGAGTGGACGCGCGACCGAGCTTATCTCCGGGAGGCTGAGAATGGAAGTCCAACTCGTGAGCCAGTCGTGCGCTATTGGGGAGAGGTCGCCGCGCTCGAACATAACGTTGATGATATTGGCGGTATCGGAATCAACCAAGTGCTCGGCGATCGAAAGAAGGATGGTGGACAGGTAGGGATTGCAAGGGGTACTGGGGTGGTCTCTGGACAACAACAACGACAAGGTCTTGAGGAATGGCGTTGGGGCATCACTCGGACGCGCGAGCGGCACGATGAACGGGCTCCCGTCCGCATTTCTGGAAATGCGTCAGCTCTACGAAGCGAAAGAGGTGCGATTAGAGGCGACATACTTGAGCGGACGGACGTAACGCGCTAGAACGAGTAAGGTGTCCCCGACGACGTTCGTTTCGTCCTCAGCTACCTCATCGTAGCTATCTGCACGTTCATCATACTCCTGGAAGACGTCCCGTAATGCGCCTGCGATTTCCAATAGGACCTCCTCCCTCTCGGCGTCCGTCCCGCCGTCTTCTAGCTGCACAGCCACCCACGCTTCCGCGGCCTTTCGCAGCATCCGGCCAACCTTGCCAAGGTCCCCGCGCGTGAATTCATCTTTGGCCCACGCGCGCTCCATCAATCCACGCTCGAGGCTAAGACCACCTGGCGCACCGCTGGGCGCGTACGAGTCGATACTCATCCGCGCAATGTATGATCTCGCGAGGCGGGTGCACAATGCACGGCGGACGTACAGGCGTAACGTGCGGCAAGCGCCGGTGGCGGTTTGCACGCTCCCGCGCCATGCGCTAACTCCTGCGCCGGTGCGGGGCAGCAAGTGATGCCGGAGGATAATGAAGCAGCTCGCCGTGTATGGTCCGTTCAATATCGGGTTGAGGACCTCGACGATGTGGCGTTCGAGCGGGAACTGAGTCTCGAATTGGTCGCTTGAGCTCAGGGACAGGCGAGGGAGCTGGCTCGCGTAAAACGCCAGGCAGCGGAAAAGTACGGGAATGATGACCTTGAGGTGCACCGGGCTGAGATATCGCGCCTGAGCATCGAGATGATCCAGATAGAGGGCGACGGCGATGTCGGCGGGCCTGCGGGGTGTGGGCCCGAGGGGTGATGGTATGATGGGAGAAGCAAGGGGAAGTGACGCAGAGGAGTGGTGGCGTCGATGGGAGGTACGCGTCGGGGTGGGCGTAATCGGGGAATGCGGTCCCTGGAGGATTTCTGGGCTTGCATGGACGGAAGGGAGGCTATGATCGGTCGGGAGCGCAAGCGCACGTTCCACCAAGCCACCGAGGAAGGTGAGAACGCTACCGATCGTGGGTTCGCTCAGCCGCGCCAAGGTCTCCGGTCTCGAGGTGGTCGTTGTTAAGAATGCACCGAGGGCATCGAGGCTGCGTTCCCTCTCGGCGCGGTCGGTCGACGAAATAGAATCGCGTACGAGCAGGCCAGTGAAGGAGGCCTCGATCCACGTCTGCAGCATCTCGAGCAGCTGGATCTCGACGCCTGCGATCTCTGCCCCGCCTCGGGTCAACGCGGTGAACGCACGAAAGCGGGCCTCCCATACATCGGCGTGCCATGCGTTCAGGCCGCGAGCTGGGAAGAGTGAAAAGAGTGCGATGCGATCGGAAGCCTTGAGGACAGGTGAGGGAGTGCGCTCGAGGAAGGATGCAAGGATGTCGAACCCGGCGGCGCGAAGAGATGCGGGTGCGTCTGCGGCGCATAGTGCAGCCAGGACTGGAGTCAGGGAGTAAAGCTGGACGGTCGATGCATTGGCGAGGGCTGTAGAGAGCGAGCGCGCTGTGGAGAGTGAAGGGACGGCGGGTGGAGTCAAGACAGCTATGAGCTCTTCGACTGAGAGGGCGGGATCAGGGGCTGTGGGGAGGGCGGACGACGTGGGATCAGTACGGCGCCGCCATGGAAAGTTGGCAAACGTGTTGGTGTTGGAACGACCACGAGAGCGAAATGCAGGTTCAGGCTCCTGAGGTTGAGGGGACATACAGGTCAGGGAGGCAATATCACAATCATCCTATTTCGGTTCTAGACAATCACAAATCGCGAACATAAATACACAGTTGATGTCCCCATCTCAACTTCCTCCATCGCCTCCCACAACGCTACACGACTCCCTCCCTTGATAGTGGCGATCGGCACATTCTTCGCATCGTGAGGTGGGACTGAGAGTAAAACCAGTATCGATCTTTCCTCTCCGTTGGGTCGACAACGTGCTAGACAAATCGACGTAGCAAGCCCCCCACGTTGAGGAGGGGGCTTGGGTGAACTCAGTACTTGCTCGATCTCCACGAGCATACGCGCAGACTCTAGAGAAGGGGTGCTTTTACGCCAGAGCGAAAGGGACGTGGTCTTCCATCCGATCACTTGTGATGCTCGTTCGGCCAGCCCTCCTCTGTAATCAATAGAGGTGTTATATCGGTCGCCTTTGGAAACTCCCTACTTACCTTGTATATCGGATTTCCTTGCCAGCGCCAGCCTTTCGGGGGGTTACTTCCAGTCCCCTTCGAACCGCATTCTCCATCGGTGTCGCACCATCCTGCGCTAATGTCAAACCCTAACAACTCTGCCCTGCCGCTATCCGTTAACACATCCGTTGCTCTCGCGATATGCGTGCTTGATACGGGTTTCGATGGACGTGGGGGAATACGAGAAGGAGTGAGAAATGAGGTCAGGTTAGGCGTGGTAAAACTCCTTGGAGGCGTAGATGGCCGTGGGTGTGCACTGAGTATTTTTGGAGGCTCTATGACTTTCTTGGATTTCGATGAATGTGTGACCGACAGGAGAGGTGGAGGTGAAAGGACGCTAACAGGGGCCGCAGTGGAAGCATTTTCATCATTCACTGGTGCGGCTTCTACAGCACTTGGCCGTGGAGGGTCAATTTGGCGCGTGTGACTGCCAGGTACTGGGCCCTCCAAGGGGACTACCGATCCTGGTTGTATCTGTACTCGTTGCTTCTGCCTAGGGGTATTAGAAGGAGTGTTCCGTTGATTCACGCCCTGAGACGCGAAGTCCGAACGGAAATCAGGACGATGAGGTCGAGACGCACGGGGCCGCGGGGGTGTGATCGGGTTCTATCGAATTGTGGAAGTAAACGAGGCTTTTTATTTGATTCTGGTCTAGGAAAGAAGGTCAGGAGAGCCAGAGGCGAGACCGCCGCAAACGTTCTCAGCTGTATGTTCACCGCGCCTTGACATTGCTAAGTTACCAGACCGCTGCCTCGAGTCTGAGAGCGCCAGCCCAGTGACCAGAGGCAGTCACAGTAACAGTAACAGATTGTCACATGTCACCACCGTGTTAGATGGTCACACACATTGTATTTAGCACGTCCCTTTGACCCGCCGTCTCTATACCCATCCTCGCGGAGTACCGTCCGGCCATGGGTGATCCGTTCGATGTAATCCCCTTCGACGTACGCGTCCCCACATTAGTAACATCTTCATGTCTCGCTCACTCAACCTAGGATATCAAAGGCGGCTGGTCAAAGTTGGGTTCAGGCTCCTTTGGGAATGTATACAAGGGTGCGGGAAACAGCTAATATCTTTCGCGGATTACTCTTACCTTACCGACTCTCGCAGGGTCGTATCTGGGTATCGACGTTGCCATAAAGGAGGTGCTGCCCTCCACGGAGTACGATGTCGCCAAGTACTTTGAGAGAGAATGGCGCCTTCTCAAGTCTGTACCTCTTCCCCAACTCTATACCAGATCTGACATCCTCGCAGAGAGTCTAGGCATCCCAACGTTGTCCTCTACCTCGGCCTCTCGCGCGCTCCTGAGCCTGATGGCCGCATCTTCATAATTTCGGAATTCATCGAGAATGGTACGAGTTCTCCCGTGTGACCCTGTTCGTTTTCCCATGCCCCCTCAGGCAACCTCCGCCAATATATCTACGACAAATCGAAGCCGTTACCCTGGCGCCTCCGACTTTCTTTTGCAACCGACATCGCCCGTGCCCTCGCATACCTTCACGCTCGCAAATGCATACACCGAGACCTCAAGGGGGAGAACCTGCTCCTTACTGCAAACGGCCGTCTCAAGATCACCGACTTTGGTTTTGCTCGCATCGCCGCCCGCAACCAAGAAGAGTCCCGTCGTCTTACCTTTTGTGGCACAGACGCATACATGTCCCCTGAGATTCTTTTGGGCTACGAGTTTGATCTCCCAACCGATATATTCTCCCTCGGTATAATACTCGCGGAGATCGCCGCCCGCCGCCTCGCTGACGACACCCACTTTGCTCGCTCTGCACCTTCATTTACCGTTGACAACGACGAGGTCCGCAAGCTCGCGAGCCCAGGCTGTCCGCCCGAGTTCATCCAGCTTGCTATCGACTGCATCGCCGAGGAACCTGCTTCGCGGCCCACCACCCTTGTTATTCTGGAACGTCTCCGCGCCATCGAGGCAGAAGTCTTGGCGCGGCCAGAAGAAGCAGAGGTGCACACGGGGAGTATCAAATTCATGACAGGCAATCGACGTCCTCTTGCTCCCCCGCGCATCCCAAGCTTCGGTGAGGGAATCGGGAAGGGCATCCGTACAAGTTCAACACAGGAGCCCCACCTCAGTGAGGAGGAATCGGATGACGAGTTAAGTGACGCAGTGAGCAGGCTGGAAAGTGTCACCATCATTGAAAATGGTGTCCCCTTGGCATCGAGACTACCTGGTGTGCATCTTGCCTTCATGTCGCGGAACTTTAGCTGACGAAATACCAGACAACGGTTCCGGCGACTCCCAGCAGCCTCTTCTCGCTCCGGGAAGTTCATACTCCAACTACAGCACAAGCGTCATTCGTGGACATTCTCCACAACCGACCTACTCAACCATCTCTCCCCTCTCCTCTGTCCTCACAGTCCGCGCATCCCCAGTCACATCCAACCCACCTCCGAACCGCCCTCTCCCCGCCGAACCCGAGCGCCATTCCGCAATCTCCATCGCATCATACTATACCGCGTCGGAGGAAGATGCCTCTTCCATCGCCGCAGCGACCGAAGGCGGCTCGTCCCTCGCGCCTGCGCTCGTACACCGTTTCACGCTCGTCAAGCCCGGCACCATATTCACGAAGCGCTCCCGGCCCGCGTCGCCTTCCGGCTCGTCGTCATCTACCCCAGGCGGCGGCGGTTGGAGCGCGCTCGACTTTTTCTTCGCGAGCGGCCTTATCCCCGGCGGTGGCGGCGGCGCCAAGTGCGACATCTGTGCGAAGCGACTCGGGCGCAAGGCCGCGCTCGAGTGCGATGACTGCGGGTTGCGCGCGCACATCAAGTGTGGCGAGGTGGCGCCGCGGGACTGCGCGCTCCGGGCGTCGTCGACGTCGATCCTGACACGCGTCTCCTCGGCACCGCAGCCTGTCAAGGCCAATAAATTCAAGTCACCTTCTCCCTTTTCGCACCGCTAATTGACGTTACATTTTTACGACCCAAATTTTACGACCCATTGATGACGACGACTACTACTTGTGACATTACATTTTCTTTTCTTTCTTTTGTTGTGTGTTTTGTTTTTACTACTACCACGACGACTACGGACGAAATATCCTATTATATTTAATCGCACAGGGTCAAGATCTCGCAATGAATGGTTTCTTTTAAACGGATCTGGATGTTGACCGGTGACCGCGTGACCATGAGTGCAACCTGCGAACTGTCGTTCCCTTGGTCGTTCCCGCTGCAGTTGTTGAACACGTTTGAAACCACCATCCATTATGGAGACAAAAACATGGCTCCTTCCTGTCAACCATACGTTCCAGACTACGATTGGAAGTCATTTCTTGGTTCTGACTTCTGGCGAAGAGGACATCGAAACCTTGAAGGACTCAGAAGGAGAAAGTTATGGAGAAGAAGCAAAACAACCCTGCCTTTACCTATGTTTCAGCCTCAGATCTCTCTGTGTGGAAAACGAAAGGTGAACTAGTTATCAACAAAGTGACCATCAAAAAAAGCTTGGTGGATATACTCAGCACTGGCAGCATCAATGTCTGTAACAAGGAATCAAGGATACTATCGAGGAGCTTGACGAAGATGAGCAGCCTGGTGGCCGATCTTGTACTCTCAGAGGGTCAGATCCTACTTGTACAGTTGCCTGGTGCATCACCTCTTCTACTGCCACCGGCACTGCATTCTCAATTTCTCACATGGGCCACAGCCGTTTTGTCGATGAAATATCCCTCATCTGGAGACTAGTGTTGGGGAAATTTGGTTCCAAACTGATCCAAACTCAGTTTGAACCAAACCCAAACTGGAAGTTTGGTTTGGGGTTTGGAATTTTCTGAAAAAGCTAAATGGTTTGGTTTCCAGTTTGGGGGTCCCAAACTGAGTTCAAACTGTTTCAAACTGATTACATAATAAGCACCCAATAAGCATTTAATAATCACAATTAAATGGTTTGGTTTGGGGTTTAAACTTAGTTTGGTTCAAAATTAGTTCAAAATCAGTCCAAAACTGGTCCAAACCAAGTCTTAAATGGTTTGAGTTTGGTTTAAACTGAACCAAACTGAAACCAAACTGATTTGTAAGCAATTTGACACATTATTTGGGCGCTCAATGGGCGCTTATTTGGGGCGCTTATTTAATCAGTTTGAAACAGTTTGAGATGGTTTGGAGCAGTTTGAATCAGTTTGGTTCAGTTTGGGTTCAGTTTGGCCCAAATGTAATCAGTTTGGTTTCAGTTTGGCAAAAATGGCCTCAAACTGAACCAAACCAAACTTCCCCAACACTACTGGAGACTCCCTCACTTCCAAGGTAGCCTCAAAATATGAAGAGTTTTTTTATTATGGCGGAGACCAAAGGGGAATTCACAGAAGGGGACTTTGATTTAAATCACATAAAGGAGGCACAGCAGAGTGTTCCTGCATTTGTCAAGACTCAAGATGCATGAAATGATATTGGCTCAAAAGTGGAAGGCCAATCAGGTGGGTCATTTTCATATGCTATCAAGTTTTTGACCTCTGACAGTGAGGTTAGACTCTTGTAAACACTGAATACACTGCCAAACGTCCCGGACCCCTGTTTGAGGGTTCGGTTGGCCAGGGTCCGTGTGGCCCTAGTTCAGCCTTATTCGCGTGCTGGTCGAGTTAAGCGGTGGCAAAAAAACTTAAGTGGTGGCAAAAAAAAAAAAAAACCCTGAAATAAGGCTGAACTGGGGCCACACGGACCCTGGCCGACCGAACCCCCAAACAGGGGTCCGGGACGTTTGGCAGTGTAGCTTGTCGGTAAAATAGCTTGGAGATGTTACTTCAGCAATGGGCAGCTGAATTTCTCTGCCAGCCATTCTGAAATCATGCACTTCGTCCACATCATGTCCATGAATGTGAGGTCATGGGGCACACTCAAGGAAGGAAATAGAAGACACTTCAAAGAAGCTGACGCAAACTGGCTACTCTCCTATGCAATTGTGGACCATGTCAATTCACTTCCATCAAACGTTGCAAGTGAATTGGACAAGACTAAATTCACTGTTAAACTGTGAGTGAGCACATTTGAAACACATTTGTAACATGCTGCTTTTGAGTTAACACCCACTCTGATAGGGGGCAAGATCTGTGGCCACTTCAATTGATTGTCTGAGTTGGGGAAGAAAAGGAGAGCTACATTTATACATCAGCAAAACAACACAAGATTAGACTGGCTTATTTCATCGCTTAAATTTGAACATTTGCTCACTAATGTAACACCACCACGGGGGCATTAAGTACAACATGTACTTTGTAAGTCACAATGGGTCACGGAAAGGCACAAGTCGGTTAAGACTTAGTTCAAGGGTGTACAAGTATCACTTGGTCTCCCAGGACACAAGGATAATATCAGAGTCAGTGTTACGGTTCGGACTAATGGAGCGCCTCGGCCCGGAAGTGGACACTGACGTACAAGGGTATGACACTGCGTCAGCAGTATATCGTCATGGACTTAGTTGATCAGTCAGCCGGATAAGCTCCAGCGTATGTGATAATGTACAATATGGACCGGATCATGACTCACTACTAGGATAGCGATACTAGGGTTCACTCTACTTACGCTATTGGCCAGTAGTACTTGGAGCGGCGCTTGAAAGCCCGCGCGTATATGTATAAGTAGTTCTGAGCGAAGACCAAGAGCGGTATCTTGGTCTTCTTCAAAATACCACTATCTCTCTTCGGATCTGCGCTAAAGGGAATCCCCCTTTAAGTGAGTCGTCCGGCATATCCCCTTAGACCAGGGATCCCTGTGACTTATCCCGAGTCCCCCTTGGGCAGTGGACTATCCTTTGGACGCTACATACCATCGAGTGTTCCTCTATCACAACGAACGCGTTGCTCGGCATTACATCTCCTTCTTCATAGTCGACCACGACTCCTGGGACAACTTGAAGATCGTTACTAATCCGCCTATCGGATTACAACAAGGAGACGACCTTCACGGGTATAAGGCCGGAGCTGAGGACCGTCTATTCCCTCATCCTGCTCACCATCATATTACTCCCGCCAACAGGAATTACTACACTCTTCGGATCACCACCCCTCGAGAAGCCTAAGTCAGGCTAACGTCCATGGTAGACGTTAGTACAGTCAGGACAGGCTCAAGTGCAATGGTGAGCAAAGGGGTTAACTCAAGCACAAAGGCGAGTTCACAAGGGGTTGTGAGATGGATGATGTGGTATTACACAAGAAGTCAAGTCTACCATACAAACTAGGTATGAGTCAACTTATATACAAGTACACAATGTTTGTGAGGAACAAACATATGGCGCAATCCTAGGATGCAGGTCCTAGAGAGCTAACAAGGGGATGTCTGTAAGTAGTACAAGCAATTTCCGCGGGGTCACGCATGCCTCAGAAGAGGTCAGCAGGTATGGGAGATTGTAACACGGGGTGTCGTAATGGTCATGCGCTAGGCGTGAGATAGGAGCCAATAAGCAAATCAGGATAGATCGTAAGTAGAACGGCCTCTGGAGCAGATATGGAATAGGAGAAGAAAGAGAAGTAAAGGATGAGGTCTGAAATCATAACAACTAAGCTGCTAAGTGACCACTAAGCACTGCAATCAAGTTTAAGGCCATTCAGGGCCCAATTATTACTCGAATATGTGACATAAATTTATAAGGAGTCCTAAGACTCAGCAAGTATTATACAGTGTCGTTGAGGCCACTGGGAGATGGCCTCAGGCGGCAGCATAGCCCTGAGCTTGACTTCGTGAGAAAACGAGAACATCTGACCAAACAAACACAAAGACTCCAACAAGTAGCCAATTACAGTCGCAAATTTGAGATGGAGTTCAAAATGTTTGAATCAACGTGTCAACCGTCCGTCTCACACTCACATCTCATCGTTGAGTCCATTCTGTCCCCACTCAAGAGTACATGTTTCTGCAGTCATTTTCAGCCCTAAAGCATAAGCATATTGTGGCTACACAGCCATCCTTTGACCTCATGTATGTCATTTTGTTTTTGTACTCATTTCCACATTCAACAACTAACCAGACTTCAAAAAAACCCTCTGCAATACAGCAACATACCATCCTCCCCATAACACAAGGTCCCGACATCGCCCACGCCCAGTTGGACACAGGTAAAACTGCCACTTTCTCTCCATCACCATGTTCCAGTCCATCAACATTACAACAAGGTACTTGTTTTTTTGGCTTCTTTTTGGTTTTTTCACTCATGTTTTGCAATCACACCACCCCCACATACTGCACAGGTACACTGCAATACTGTCCCACTCAACCACAAAGCAATCAGAGATTTCTCGTGGGTGAATACAGTTTGAGCTTTAAGTCCCACTTTCTGTTTTAAATCCCAACTGTTACGATTTCTTCTTTCTCTTGACTGTTCTGTGTACGATACACGGTTTCCGTGGGCTTCCTATTTCTCACGCGTTGCTTCGTTTTCCCTGATTCCACTTACGCACGACTCAGTCCGAGGGGTAGTTTGTGCCATGGAAACCACCCCACATTTCCGAGTTGATCCCATGAGCGCATGACTCCACGCAATCTTTGCATACTGCATTCAGCCTTCCCATTGTTCTGTTTTAAGGCCAAGGCCTCATTCTCGTGCCTTGTGTTTGTCTTCGCCAAACACCCTGTACTACTATATAAGGTCTCGTATACCTAGCTTGTACGGTAGACTTGACTTCTTGTGTAATACCACATCATCTGTCTCATGACCCCGAGTGAACTCGCCGTTGCATTTGAGTTAACCTTTTCACTCGCCGTTGCGCTTGAGCCAGTCTTACCTCCGCTATTATCCTTGTGTCCCAGGAGACCAAGTGATGCTTGTGCATCCTTGACTTTGGTCCTGACCGACCTGCATCTCTCCGTAACCCGTTGTGACTTACGAAGTACACGTCGTACTTAACGCCCCTGTGGTGGCATTACACCAACCCAGTTCCCAAATTGCCTTGGAAGATCCCAAAGCACAGTTTAAGCACCTTTTGTCTTCAGTGGGTATGGCTCTCATTCATCACATCACCAGTGAACAGCCCAAAACCTGACTCTAACTTTGGATGCAGAGGTTACACATCTCCCCTGAGCATGACATCTGAGGGCAAATCATACCTGCGCTTTGCACGCACCAGGCCTTCTCCTGCCCATGGACAGGTTCACATGAGTGGCGACAGAAGACACCACACTCGACTTGTTTCAAAATGTGTTGTTTTCTGTTGCCCACTTCCGTGGGCTCACAGGTGCCTATCCAGCATGCGTCACTGTTGTCGGCCACGATTTCAAGTGGTGTCGCTTTGGGCAACTCCACTGACATGCACTGTGCTGGCCCAAGCTCTGACAACAGTCTCTTCATGCAAGGTAATGGCTTCGAGCTGCCACAGATCACTGGGATCAGTGCTAGTGTTGGGGAAGTTCGGTTTGGTTCAGTTTGGGGCCATTTTGGCCAAACTGGAAACCAAACTGATTAGAATTTGCCCAAACTGAACCCAAACTGAACCAAACTGCTCCAAACTGCTCCAAACTGAACCAAACCATTCCAAACCATTTCAAACCAATTAAAAATATGTGTTTTAAATTGGTCCTTAATCAGTTTGGTTTGGTTCAAACTCAGTTCAAACCACTTAAGGAACCACTTAAGACCTTGGTTTGAGGCAAAAAAAACAGTTGATTTTGTTCAAATTCATCAGTTAAGACTTTGTTTCAAATTGTTTGAGACCAAAAACCATTGATTTTGGTTCAAATTTGGTTTAAACTGAGTTTGGTTTGGTTCAAACAAACCAAACCATTTATTGAGCACTTATAACATATTTTTTAATATTTTTTCTTAATCAGTTTGGTTCAGTTTGAACCAGGTTTGGGACCCCCAAACCAGAAACCAAACCATTCAGTTTGAGCCAGGATTCTCCAAACCCAAACCATTTTAAACAGTTTGGGTTCGGTTCAAACCTGGTTTGGGTCAGTCTGAGACCAAACTTCCCCAACACTAATCAGTGCACTAACTCGCCGCTAGTTGGACTGTGACCACGACATAGTACAGGATTAGGATACCCAGGCATTGTAGGATCAACAATACCATGTATTGTAGATGTTCCGTGTACACATAATAGACCCAATTTCTGCAAAAAATAAGCCAGGTGTTCAATAAATAAGGACGGACTCAGCTGTGAATAAGCGAGAATTAAGCCCAATTTCAGGAATCGAATCTACTTATTTGCTTAACTGAGTTAAACCTCGGCTATTCTTAAATCAATTTGCAGCCAATGATCTGGAGTGACTTCCATTACTCATGGGCCAACTGACGGTGAGAGTCTTATATATGTCATGGGCCAGCTGATGTCAGCTGATGCCTGAGATTTCTTCCAAAACTCATGGGCCAACCAATGTCGGCTTGGAGACATTTACTTTGGAGCTGTACTCCAAAGGAGTATGCCTGAGACTGCACAGGCATTTCCAGGTGTCCAGAAATCATTGCTCCAGAGCTTGATTCTGGAGGAAACACTCTGAGATTATGTGTGCATAATGGAGTGTATAAACATGTGCAGGTCCAAGGAATATTGCACATGTTCTGGAGGAACAACTCTGAAACACTCTGAAATTATGAGGGTGTAATGGAGTGTGCAGGTCTGAGGAATGGTACACATGTTCTGGAGGAACAACTCCAAAACACTCTGAGACTATGAGGATATAATGGAGTGTATAAACATGTGCAGGTCCAAGGAATACTACACATGTGCTGGAGGAACAACTCTGAAACACTCCAAGATTATGAGGATATAATGGAGTGTATATGTCATGATCGGGCTTGTGGACGCTTACTATACGTGATGACTCCCTTAGTAAGTAGTAATCAGTCATGGACTAGTCGTATCAGTCAGCCATAGTATCACATGTTTGTGGTGGTACTATGACTTGTTCCTAGTAGTAGCTGTAGTAGGGTTCGAGCTACTTACGTTACTAGTCGTCTCGATTCAAGAGGAGCTTTAAAGCTGCCTCTCATCTGTATAAGTAGTACGCATCGAAGACCAGAAACACCATTCTGGTCTTCTTCAGAAGCCATTACGCATCCCCTCCTCGTCATCCTCCTAAGTGTCTGCTACCTCATTCGCTTGTCTCTAGTAGAGCAAGTCGTCTTCCAAATACGCCTAGTGGAGTTTGCCCTAGTGCCCCTTACGATCACGTGCACCTTGAGGCCGTGTATCCGTATCACATGACCATCAAGTCATAGGATTCGCTAAGTCGTCGAACACCCTTTCACGGTCCAAGTCGGACTCATGCCAGTGGCGGCGTTACATTAAGACCAGAATCCTTCCATCGTGGTGTTCACGACTCGAGACTGTTGGACTAACTTCAGGACATACTCCTCTGAACGAAGGGGAGATCGCAACGTACCAGTACTATTTCTAGGAGCAGCAAGGTGGAGAGAATATCGAGGAGACACCGGATACTTCGTTGATTTCGCGTCGGGACCTACCCGATACCGACCAGTTGAGTTTAATTTCGAAAACATCTGCTGGATAGAGATTACGTGGAATCCAATCGACAACAGGTGGGACGCAGTACGACCAGCGGGAAGGAACTTCAACTGCGACATCGATACTAGAGGATTACCCAATCGAGAACAGTGGGGGCGCATCGACGGACATCCAGAAGAAGAACCAAGCACATCGGAACCACGCACGCCCGCACCCTCCGAGACAAGTGGAGAAGAAGACCAAACCGAGGCAGATGACGAAGAATCAGAAGTGGCGGCCATAGCCCAAACAGCTGAGTTGTTACATATAACCGAGCCAGAGATTATCCACGTACGCTCTCCGGCCACAGTTGCAATGGCAACAATCACACAAGAGGAAACCTTCATCAACGAGGAAGTACGATGTATTCGAGAGGAAGCTAATGCAATCCTCCAACCCATTCACCCTAGTACGGGACATCGAATGGACGCCAACGAAGCCGCAATATTTCGCGTGGTGGGACTAGTGTTTCGGCAGCTCCTAGAGCCCGGCCAAGCCGGAGCCGGTCCAGATAGATTACCGGACCGAGCCGAGCCTTAGTGCATGGCTCTCACTTGCCGAGCTGAGCCAAGCATCTCGGCTCGAGCCGGAAGCTGGTGTGACTTGCTTGCATGTGCTGGTGACTCGTTCGCGACTCGTTTGGAGTGCAGCATTGGGTGCACATTATCACAGTAAAACATGTGTATTGCTTTGCGAGTACGGAAAATACAAAGTAGATATAATATTAGTACATCACGTTGTCGCCATTGCCGCCGCCTTTGTCACCACCACCCAAGCCACCGCCACCACCGTGGTCATTGTCAATACCCCCGCCGCAGCGGTTGTTGTTGTTGTTGTCGCCACCGCGCGGCTTGTCTTCGTCGTCGTCGTTGTCGCCGTGACCGTCTTCGTCGTTGTCGTTGTCGCCATGACCGTCAACGTCGACGTCATTGTCGCCGTGACCGTCAACGTTGACGTCGTTGTCGCCGTGACCGTCAACGTCGACATTCGTTGTCGCCGTGACCGTCTTCGTCAATGTCGTTGTCGCCGTGACTGTCTTCGTCGATGTCGTTGTCGCCGTGACCATCTTTGTCGACCTGTACTGCCTTTCGGAGGTGGGCCTGTAAATCGCCGTCTCGAGGCACTGGATCGCATTGGTGGACTACGTCAAGCCGAGTAAGTTGATGTCAGGAAGGTGCAGGATGAATGTGAACACATATAGCAGGTCAACTTGCGCAAGACGTGAGTTCATCGTACGATACGATCGTTAGGACGCAACACTCACGATCTCCAGAAATGGGACACAAGAAGGTGAGAGAGCGATGCTGAAGATGACAACATGCGGTCGGTTCGTCCGGGAGGGTCACGAGAAGGACCGGGTCGACATCTTCTGGATGAACGGCCTTTGCGACTGGCGCTGCTGTAAGCGTTGATGTGAAGAAGCGGATACGCGGGTGGAAAAGAGCGAAAGGAGGTCTGCACGATTGGCTTGGCGTTGGCCGAGTCCAAGATGATGAGCGGGCTCGGGATGCGGCGCCTGTATGTCGGGAAAATGCGCCGGGGAGGTAGGGATGGGTTGAGGTTGATCCTGCTCCTGGTGCTGGCGTCGAGGGAGGTGAGCGAGGGGGATCGAGGTGCGCGGTGCCATAGGTGCGGAAGACGAAGGGCATGTTCCCGACGCCTTTGCGGTGCGGCACAGTCTGCATGTTCAGCGTGATGTGCACGCTGGTCTTGCCGCCGTGGTGCTGTATTTGATGCGTCAGTAAGTGCAGAGGAGAGTGGGCGTAAACGCACATAGATGATACCGCGCTTCGGGTCGCGTGAACGAATGTCCCACACATGCCCGAGAGTGAGATCGTCCTTGCCTTCCCACCGCCAGCTCGCGTCCTCGTCCTCCAGGTCCTCCTCATCCTGCCCCTGTGCATCCGCAGCGGCAATGAGATCCGCGAGGGAGCGCGAGGAGTAGTAAGGGTCCTGAGCGCACGACAGTTTGACCCATACCCTGCCACGCGTGATTTCTCCAGGAGAGCCGATGGATATGCCGTGCTGGACCGAAAAGAGATGGCCTGGCGCACGAGGAGGTGCAGAGGGGTCACCAGAGAATATGAACAAGATGACAGCGCGCAAGAGGCGGAAGGAGTATGAAAGTGGGGCTTGTACGATGCGGTAGGTGCCCTCCCGTGCATACTTTTCGGCCGCAGGGGTTTTTTGAATAGACTGTATCAGTGGCAGGAGAAGAATCTGGAGGGGTGTTCCAGAGCAAAGGCTTTGGTGGAGGAGCGCTTTCTGGCGCAGGAGCACTGAGCATACTAAGCACGTGAATGTGGCTGACAGCTGGAAGCCGTGCACAACGCACAATACATTCTGCACCATACATAAGGCTAAGACTGACAAAATAAGACTACTGTAGACAGAACACCGGTCCCACAAAACTACAACAGCGTTGGTATACATGAGGGCTATAAAGTTTAGTGTTTCCCCGTATTCTCATGGGAGTGCTGGGGGTGGGAGTACAAAACTTGCTACTGGATGGTAGGATCTGTGTGCGAATTGAGGAGCGAAGACTAAATGGCTGCAATCAGCACCGGTTATGCGCTATCCATACAACATGAAGTTACTTACACCCGGTCACTGGAAACAGGTTCACGGCCTGGACTGACAATGGAGAGAGTGGGGGAAGGTAGCGCTTCGCCAGGGTGGTCTGCCTCTGCTGCCGAGCACCGCGAGAGAATAGAGTGAAGGTATTGGTAGTCTGGCTTCTCGTCGAAGCCAAGTGAACGGACATAGGTGACAAAATTGCAGAAGGGAGTGGGTAAGCCTTCGCACAGCTCTTCTGCCGTAACCGACTGTTTCTTCTGGAGGACTGCCTTCTGACTACTGTAGGCAGAAGTTGCCATCCAAGGTAAGTCACCGCGTGCTGAAAAAATGATGGTATAGACGAGCGACTCCAGGTCATCACGACGTGATTGGGCATGTCCTTGCTGGCCATTTATGGACATGAACGGAAGAGCACATAATGGTCAGAGGTGGCTTATATAATTGATAGCCCAATCGGCGATGAGAGTCTTTAATAGTTCATACTCCAGCCGGCGCCGGCCGACGTCGGGATTCCGCCGCGATTGAGACTCCAGCCGACGCCGGCTGGGTCGGAGATAGTCGGGAATCCCTGAGGCACTTAAACACAGAATAGAAACGCAGAACACGTCCCAAACAATATTATGGGTCCAGAGATGCTCTATATTCAGTCAAATAGACAGTATTCAGGCAGATAAGAACATCCACTCAGAGATGTGCAAGTACATCAGAAATGTGATCAGACAGGAATAAACATGGAATGTCCGATCACACGCCAATGTGTGGTGATCATATGTATGTTATGGAGAATATATAACATACAATACTCAGCTGATACCCATTAGAAAGTCTGCTGTAAGTGATAGTCCAACCGACGACGAGTGAATCGGAGATAGGCGGGAATTCCCCAAGGTACTAAAATAAAGACTAACACAGTATAAAGGTTTATAGACAGTATTAAGATCACTCTGCAATCAATTGGATGAGCAGCATTCAGGTATGAAAGAACATTGACTCAAATATGTACAACAGGATGCGAGTCACCTTAGAAACTTACAAATGAACAGGAATAAGTAAGGAATGTCGGATTACAAGTCGGTGCGCAGTCAGTGCTTGTATGTATTATGGAGAATGGCTAATGGTTAATACTAGACCTATACCTATAGAAACATTCTCAGTAATTGATACTCCAACCGACGACGGGTGGGTCGGAGATAGTCGGAGTTCCCTGAAGCACTTGAGCAAAGGGCTCAGGTATGTAAGACCATCCACTCAGATACTTGC
>JAKELI010000283.1:0-61065 GCA_021525025.1 Lactarius hengduanensis | reverse complement strand
CAAAAAGCGACGGCGTATGCACAAAAACCCGTTCTTACGTCCACCCACCTACTCTGGCAAGACGTGGCTGCTCATCACGAAGGTACGCAAATGGGGTTAAGTGACAGCTAGGATGGGAAGTTCAGACGAGAACGGCGGACAAGATGAGAAGAACGAACTGTATTTTGGACCTCCGCCACCCTCTGGTACGGTCCATTGGATGTCTTGCGTCGGAACCTTAACGTCACAGAGTTTACAGTGTATGCAGTTCTAGACGACGACGGTTAGCGCCCAGCCAAGGAGAGGAGAAGCGGTTCACCTGGGCATTGATCACCAGTTTTTTCCCCCCCCATCCTTCCACCCCCGACGACCCACCCTCGTCTTCGACATATTCGTACACGCCCGCAGGGCATGCCCCTTCCCAACAACCCGGCGTATTCCTGCACGTTGACCCGCACATGTTCTCCCCGACGCTCCGAAGTTTCAGCGGGCCCGTCCTCTTCCGTCCGTACATGAAGATGTGCAGGCTGATCCTCGGCATGATTTGTCCCCGTGAGAGCGAGGGCCGTCATGAGGTCTGTCGACAACGGGGGCTGTGGAGGCGGGTATTCAATCGGGGTGCATTGGGACGCTTTGCGCGTGTGAGCCGCGTCGGTCGTGCGGGAAGAATTGCGGAACGTCCATGGCGTACGGCCTTTGAGTAGGAGGGTATCGATACCAGAGTACGCAATGCCACCATAGATTCCGAGAGGTGTGTTGAATGATGGCCGTAGGTTCCGCACCTCATACAGATCAGAATAGACCCAACTTTCCCTGAAAGCTTTTTCATAGGCACTCATATCAATAGAGGTGTTATTGTCTGCCGTAATAGCGTCGAAGGCGGCTTCCGCCGCCAGCATGCCAGTTTTCATTGCGTTATGCGTCCCTTTGATCTTGGCGACGTTCACGAACCCGGCGGAGCACCTATAAGCGCACCACCAGGGAAGTGTAGCTTTGGCACGGATTGGAGGCCACCCTCGTTCAAAGTGCGCGCACCGTACGCTACGCGAGTGGAGTCACCTGAGAGAAGTTTGGCAAAGTACGGATGATGTTTCATTCGCTGGCGGGAAGTTTAGAAATGCTAGAACACGAACAAACACCGATACTCGCCTGGAGCTCCCGGTATGGACTCAGATAAGGATTGGCGTAATCAAGCCCAACCACAAGACCGAGACTGACGAGTCCATCAGCCATGTGGTATACCCATCCGCCACCGTACGTGTGCTTATCGAGAGGCCAACCCATAGTGTGGATGACCTCACCGGGGCGATACTGCTTTGGATCCACCTGCCAAACCTCCTTGACAACCGAAGCCATACGTCTGGGGATCGGAGTCCCTTTGAAGTTTGAAGCGACGACGAATCGCAGTTTTGGTGAGAGACCCTCGCGCTCCCTCTGCCAAAAGCGTAACTTTCGCACGAAACTCCATGCCAGGTTCGAAAGTATCCTTCGCTCTCCCCTTTCGGTCTATGCCTACATCATTCAGTCTCACCCCCGCGACTGCGTGGCCATCCTCGGAGTACAGAAGAGACGAGCCAGCGAACCCGGGGTAAAGTTCCACGCCGAGTTCTTCCGCAATGCCACCGAGCCAAGACGAGAACTGAGAGAGAGAGACAATATAATTGCCCTTGTTCCCCATCTGAGGTGGGTGCGGAATCGGGAAGGAATATCGCGGAGTGAAGAAGCGCATGGACGATGAAATCGCGGGCTGTGTCAGGGGATGGTCGTCTTGTCTCTCCAGTTCGGAATGAGTTCGTTCAGGGCACGGGGTTCGATAACAGCTCCAGAAAGGATATGGGCACCTGTGCTATGGGGTTGAGACGAAAACCCTTCGCGGCAGGGTACACACTTACCAATTTCGCTCCCTTTCTCGATGACAACTACGCGCACCTCTTTACCACTTTCTTGCTCTAGTTGCTTCAGCCTAATTGCGGCGCTGAGACCCGCGGGGCCTCCGCCGACGATGCAGACATCGACGTCATCCGAGACACGCTCAATAGAGTTGGGGTCTATGTTCTCGTTTCGTCGTCGACGAGCAGATGATGAATGGCACGAATAGAGACTCTTGTGGGCACACTTCGAGTGCTAGCAATGCGTGCTCGGAGCATTTGTTCTGTGACTGTTCAATGACTTTCAGACTCGGATTCGGACTCGGATTTAAGTTAGCTTCTTAAGGACTGACGCGAAATCACGTGCGACTGAAGTGAACGTGACAGGGACCCCGAAACCGCCGAACGCGTTCTTGTCCCACGAGCTGAGGTGAATGACCGTGGCTAACACTGTCACCAACTGCCATGTCGTCCGCATGCACACCAGTACGCTCTCCCCTCCCTTTGCCACGTAACTACTGCGCTCACGCACCGCCGCCTTCAGGCGCATGACTGGTTCTCGGATGTTCTCACAGGAGGCCTCATCCTCGGGCTTTGCATTTCGTATGCACCTCAGGTGTGCCCTACCCCAGTGGTCCCCCCTTCTAACTAACAAAGTCTCCAAAGCATTACCGTATCATCAGCAAAGGCTCCTCAGAGGGATTCAGCCCATGGTTTCTCCTCCTTGGAAGTACCTCTTCTGCATCTGGCATGCTCAACATGTGGGCTGGCTTTCCCCCTTGTCGCTACCGGGATTTCTCAGTTTGAGCTCCCAGCATTGTTATGCAGCAAGCCATCATTAGATGTTGTCGCGTCTACGTGAGTTTGGATCCTATTTAAATGTTACCACCACTTAGTGGATATGGCAGAGTGCCCTAGATTGTCTTGAAACAGTTGCGGGATTATTCAGGTCGGAATGCAGTGGTTGCTTTTTTCTGTTATGTGCGTCAACTTTCTACAATGCCACTGAAGAGGCCAACCGTTTCTGCAGCCTCGTTCTCTACATTATATACTTTCCACCTCACCTCAAATGTCACCCTAGACATCGTTGGCCACGATTCACAGCCGCCAGAGCGCGTCAAGACAAATCTCAAGTCAGACAATTGGCGTCTGTCCATCATATTATCATGGATAGTTTTCATACACCTGTCTGTTTTTTTCCCTTTCATCGAGGTTGGCCCACCTGACTCACTTCTCTGAAACAAAATCTAGGGCTTTTTGTACTTTCGTCACCTTCGTACTCATTTTGGACTCGCCTGAAGACCCTTCAGGCTCTGTTCGACCACAGCTCAGGCTCTGGGCTACCTTCCTTGGTGTCTCCTCCGCCGTTCTCGCGGCATTGCAATACGCTCCTCAAATTGTGCACACCTATCGCCTGAAGCTTGTCGGCGCACTCAGCGTACCCATGATGATGATCCAGACACCTGGCGGCTTCATCATGGCAGCCAGCATCATGATCCGGTAGGTTTTTATTGACCTGCGAGCTGAGGGCGTGTCTCACTCTAACCCCAGACCCGGCACCAACTGGACGAGTAAGCCGCTTGCGCCCATCGTGCGATCTATTTTAACCTTATCCCATTTTAGCTTGGATCATGTTCCTCGTTGCGGCCGTCATGCAGGGAATTCTCCTCACCCTGTGCATCTGTTGGAAAGTTCGCCAGCGCAGACTTCACATTGATGACTTTGGCCATCCACTCGGTATAGAATTCCCACCACCTGAGCCTCCTATCACGCACGAGTCCGAGGATAGAGAATCAATTGACGAGCCCTCGGAGATACCTTTGACGAAGATCTTGTCTCCATCAGCCACGAAGATGCGGAACTAGCACCTCTATTGCGCGACCGTAGGAAGAGGAGCAAGAAACGGAAGTGGTGGACAAGGTGGACAGGAACCACCAGGTGACTGGTGACTCGTGCTGACTTTCTCGACTTGTTTTCACGAATACACATGTAGTATATAGTCATATGTGGTTTCTCACAACTAGCTCCGTATAGGACCTGCAGGCCACAGGCCGAGATATTTTATTCTGGCATATCGAATACCGTTCGCATAACATGGTCTGCCTTCCGCCCGGTGTGTTTGATGAGGCCAATCAAGTCCAGCGTGTGCAGCGCGCGCATAAACCGTGCCTGCACGTGCATCTTCCACTCCTCTTCATCCGCACCGCTGCCCTCGTCTCCCCCCGCCCGAGACAGGTGACTCCGCTGGCTCTCGATGGCCTGCGAGAATGAGTCGTACCAGTCGTACACGTTGATCATACGACCCGCTTCGAGGTACCGGCGGAAGAGAATGCTCGCATCAGGAAGTTTCCATATGGGCAGCCGCTCTGGCGTCGCGTCATTATGAGACGCCGGAAGGAAACTCTGGGGCTGAAGAAGGGCGGAAACGACGCTGGCGCGAGGAGCAGGGTTGAGCATCTGCATCAGCAGAATCAGTAAGGGGTCATGGAAGTCAGTGAAGAGGGGCTGACCTCGGATGGGAAGGGAGTGGGCCCAGTATACCAAATCTCCCACAGCCGAAGGTCCTCAAGATTGATTATATGCTCCCTGGGTCCAGCATCAGCTTTTGCCGGAATGAAGGGAGTGGCTGCTGGGGAAGAGACTAACTGGAAGTATCCTGCAAGCCAATCCCCAAACTCATCCGCGACTCCCGTGGAGGTAGCACCTTCCGCACCTTCCAGCAAATCAGCGAAAGCAGCCAGGCGTTGGCGCACTTCCCGAGTCTCGTCCATGTGACCCGGAAGCTCGTCAAGGAACGACTGCAAATCTTGCAGCAAAATCTGCGTCTTTTCCACAGACAACTTCCTGAGCACACGAAGTAAGATGGGGGATCGGTCATTGCGAGGGAGTGGAGTACTGCTGACTTGGTCATCATCACGAGGTACTTCCCTTCTCGTGCCAGTCCGCCCCTCAAACTCGCGCTCATCATCTCCAGCGGGGTCGTGTCTACCTCCGCAGTTCGATAACCCAGATTAAGCATCACTTTCCGTACTCTGAGCAGCACGCCAAATACAAGCTTGAATCGGCGCAGACGAGAGCGAAAATCTGCCCGCGCCTCGGCTATGGAAGCCAGTAGGCCGGCGACGTCGTTTACAGGCCACCCCACTTGTTTCGATGCCAATTCTTGGCGACCAAAAGACCACGAAATAGTGAGGTGAGGAAGGCGATTCCTTTGGGGTCGGAGAGCTTCTCGGTGGCGAGTTCAAGATGAGGTACCGAGTAGTTCGTCGTGCACGAAGACGTAAGTGGTTCGTCGAAATGCTTGAAATGGGCCAATTGCAGGATCAGCAGCGCTCCCTCAACAGAAGAGGCATGGCGACAGAAAAAGTCGGTTAGAAAATCGAGCGCTGCGGGGCCAACCATGACATCTGGCTCAAAACGAAGGTCGAAAAATGTCTGACAAATGGTATTAAGTTTGTGCCATGCAGACGAAACATCCTCACACACCTCGGCGATTACCCTCTCAAGTAAAGTGGGTCCCGATGGAACTGTGAACGTGTCCACTCGAAGTAAAGACAGTACAGACTGTGGGTACGTGGTGTGTAGGAAGGAGGGAAATAATGACGACAGCGCGACGACAACTATCAAGGGGAGTTGTGGCACGTAAGAACTGATACTTCTTTGAGCGACGCGTATAATGACGAGTTCGTCGCCTACCTGCAAATGTAGAACATGTCTTGGACAACAGACTCGTCAAATTGTTCGAAGTCGTGAAGAAAGACCACTAGCTGGGGTGGCGGCTCAGGGCCCTCTGAGATGTCAGTACGACGCGCCGAGGGGTGAATATGCAACCTACCAGCAGAGTCACGAAGAACCCCGTACCAGACCTTGAGTAGTTCGATGTCGTAGCTGGCCAACGACGTCACGGGCTTTCGTTGAACTGGGAACACAGCACTCAGCCTATGAGTCCTAAATTTTGTGATTGTATGCCTCACCATCTTTGCCGTTGGGAGGGTGGTTTACGAACCCAGTCACCAGGCTTTCATGGTGGACATTATATTCGGGCAGTCGGATGGGTAGAGATGGGTGATGTGCGAGCCGGGTGGTGGGTCATCGTCCTCGGCTTCCTCGGCGTGATTCGTCTCGAGCCGGCTTGCGACGTCGGCCAGAACCCCTTGCTCGTCGAGGAGCCTAGTCGCTTCTATTTGACGCCGCATACACCCTATACAGACAGAGACATACCGGATATCGCAATCACAGGGAGCTCGACACGTGGCAATCCAGGTAAGATATCATCGTATGCGCGGTGCACGGATCGAACGATCTCATCGACTAGAGGCGCATGAAGGGAGCTGACGATATGCTGAACTCGAGTCTCGACGCGAGCACCAAGTGAACGAAACGTGGAACGCACCTCCATCCTATCAAAACACTTTTTCCACGCAGCCCTGTACAAGTCAAAGCGCGTAACATAACCTCCCGGTAAATCTCTCTCGCGAAATGGGGAGTACTCTTCAGCTAGTATCTCATCGGTGTCGTTTTCGGCACCATCTTCTAGTGGTGTAAAGGGTTTAACACTATAGCCCCAAACGGACGCGTTACACACCTGTAGAAGTTTCGTCACCACACGGTATGTAGACAACGGGCTGTTGCAGAGTTAGCGTGTATATGAACCCTCCAGAGCGTGACGAACTTGTGTGGCGTCAACGTCGTCGTGAGCGAGAGACATTCAACGTCTGCGTTTCAACCCCAACACGCTGCGTGACCAAAATTCTAATAGATTGTGACTGGCGGCGCTTATAGGACAGACTTTCTCGCAGCAGAGTAAATCTGCCACCAGGTATAATAAAGGGTATAAATTAAAGATCTATGAGTGAACGGTAAAGTGGGAATAACAGCACTTCAAAGTGTCACAGCACCGTAGGTCGTACACCAAAGTATCGAATATCGACGTACAACAAACTATGGCTTGCGAAATTTTCGCAAGGAGAGGACGCAGTCCATGCATCTCCCAAAAATTACACTAAAAATAGAAAGGGCAGGCCCAGCTAAGCCGACGGCCCAGAGTTGCGAGAAATGCTGCGTTGCCTGCATTCGTAGAAGCAGAAGTGGCGGTCGAAGCCCGTGGTGAGGTCGACGATGGAGATGGTGGCACTGGAGCTGGGGGTCGAAGATGACGCATTAGAACGTGTGGGAGACGATATTGAGGTAGATGCCGACGAGATGGTGCCAAATAGTGAGGTGGATATTGATTGCTATGTGCGACAACACAGAGGGTGGGACCGGAATCGTAGATGTCAACTCAGGAACCGGTGAGTTGAATGAACCAGTCATGTTGTCAGTCTAAGTTGGGTTTATTAGTAGCTCAATGTCATCAAAGGTGAACTGACGAGAAATTGGGGGAAAATGCAACTAGAGAAGAATTCGACGTTGTGATCGAGGTGAATTGTACATAGCTGGCGAGAGATAAGTCAGTTGGTGGTGCGACGCTTTCTGTAAGTCGCGTACTAAGTGCTTGAGTTTGGACCAGCATTGGGACTCGGCTTTGCATGAAGAGATTAAAGCGGGTTCTCATCCTACACTTGGGGGATAAACTCACAGTGAAGGTGAGCGAATGAGATGTGGACACATCGACGGGTTTAATCTGTTGGATCAACTTCTACGTAAGCCGTTAGGCGGAACCAAACCGACCGACGTAGAAGGACCTCACCTCATTCCCTGAGAATAACCCGACATGACACGGCCCCATGGTTGCCAGTAGGGGATTTTGGCCATCAATCTAACCACTTGTACAAGACAGGGTTTCCCGCCATGGCATACAGACTGTGTCGTAGGGGTAATGACCTGATCAGGATGTTAGACAGTTTGTAAATGTCCATGAATATGACCGCACATAGAGTGCACCAAAAGCTGTTAAAGAATGAGCTATAGCAGTCACTATTGCGAAGCTGGGGGCGAGACGCATGGGTCCCAGTGTGTGTGTAGAGATGGGAAAATCAAAAGAGCGTGTTTGGGATAAAATGAAGCAACGAAGACGAGACGAACATGACCGAGGACCATGCTATAGTCCGAGGCTGCAGTCACTGTGGAACTGTGAACGCTATGGTAACGCGGTTAAACCCGACCCAAATATAGGTCGTGGGAAGGTCGATACAAACAAGGTACGCAGTTCCGACTCTAACCCCTTTAGGCACGGGCGCGACGAGATTGGCAATTTGTATAAAGCTGCCCGACAAGAGTTATTTTTTTTCCCTCATCCCTTCAACTTCTGCAACCATCTCTTACAAGCCGTCGCTTTCAGCGCACCCACGCTCTCTTTCCTGTCCCCTCTCTTTTGAATAAAACAATGCTCTCATCTCTCCTCGTTCTCGGTCTCGCTGCCATTGCTCCCTCGGCTCTCGCCACTGTTTTCGTGGGTATCCTTTACTCGCTCGCATACATTTACTCAACCTTTCCCCTCAAAGGTCACTGCCCCTACCGCTTCTACCTCCTGGCCTGCTGGACAGCAGGCGACAATCACCTGGCAGGATGATGGTAACACTCCCAACGTCAAGTCGTTTGGCCCCAGCCTTATCGGTCTCTATGCTGGAAACCAGCAACAGCAGGTTAACTCTATTCGTCATTTTCTTGTTTCTCCAGACTGACCATTCATAGACTCTCCTGCAAACGATTGCCAGCGATGTTGACGTTTCTGCCGTTAGCACTGTGACGTGGACGCCCGATGCCACTGTCGGCCCCAACTTCAACAATTAGTAAGTGTAATATCACTCATTTGTAAACTGAGAGGTGGCTAATTCCACTCGCCAGCTTTATTCGATTCACGTCTAATGACCTCCCAGACCCTACCCAGAGCCAATTCAAAGCCGAGGCGTTCTCAGCCAAGTTTACGTGGGTTTTAAGTGTCCTTAATTATCCTGTTCGCACCTCACTCGTGGGAACAGTCTCACAGGCATGACAGGCACCTTTAACGCCTCCGTTCAGGCACAGATAAGCGGAACTACTGCCGCGGGGACCTCCACTCCTCTGTCTAGCGGATCGTCCACTTCGTCTCCGTCTGCCACGACCGCGAAGCCGTCGGGGTCATCCTCCAAATCGAGTAGCTCTGCTAGCAGCACCTCGACTAAAGCCGCGAGTAATGGTGCTGGTCGCATTGTCGTGCCCAGTGTTGTTGGTGCTTCTGGTGTTGCTGTCATCGCTTTCGCTTTCTTCCTTTGATTTTATACCCCACAAGTCATAGGCTCCATAAATGTCTTCTAGCCTAGCTGATTTATCTACGAATTTCCTTTGTCTATTTGGGTTGTGCCGGCATAGGTTCGTTTTACATAGTCGCACGGCCTTTACGTTTGCGATAATGACGTTCATGAAGCGTCTACGCTACGGTACTGTAGACGAACCGTATAAGCTAGCCTAAGATTCGAAACAACGTTCTTGTCTAAGAGAATACCTAATTCAATCCTGGAAATGACAGTAAATCACACAATTGGATGTTTCGTGAAAGCCTTCATGCGGAGGTATAACACTGGATGGGTACGAAGCTACACGAATATTAACGGAAATCGTCACCCTCCGCTTCCCAATGAAGGAGTGTGTTAGACAAAGATAAGCCGAAATCGTTAAGACGGTAGTACTGCGGTTACTTGGACTTGCTGCAGCTAGATAGTTGCGCGTATTTGGGATCAAAACCACTGCTCTGCTTGCTCCAGATTCTCACTAAATTGGCCACGTGTTGTTCCCGGACCTGATCCCACCACTCCCGTGATACTGAACTAACTTCCTCTCCTGATGTCCACTGCGACCACTGAATCTTCCAAGAAACCTCAATCGAAACCCAAAACTAAAGAAAAGCGCCAGGGGCAGATAAAAGCCAGCGGGACGGAACGCCTCAAGACCATTGTGCGCAGATTACCACCGAATCTACCTGAGCACATATTCTGGCAGTCTGTGCAACCATGGGTGACAGATGACACCGTACTCTGGAAGGAATTTTATCCTGGAAAATCGAGGAAGAGGTGAGTGTCAGAGGGTGATCTACGGGCGGGCCTTCTAATTTCGCCGCATCGTAAGACAAAACAAAGAGGACGTGCATTCCCGCGCATATATTGCGTTCAAGACAGAGGAATACGTAGCAAAATTCAGTCGAGAGTATGATGGACATATATTCAAAGATAAAGCCGGTATGATCTTGTCCTTACTGACTGGGGGCGAAACCGATCAGCTCGCTACCAGGAAATGAATCGCGGGCAGTGGTCGAATTTGCACCATATCAGAAGTTGCCTTTGGAAAAGAAGAAAGTGGACACCAGGAACGCTACAATCGATCAAGGTGCGTTGCACCTTCTCGTCCCACTTCATGCCTGATTAGCAATTCCAGACGAAGAATATATCGCTTTCCTACAGTCTTTGGAGACTCTTTCAACAAAGCCTTACGATACCGACCAACTCTTGGAAATGCTAGGTCCGTATCGTGCACACTTCGTGGGGCGCCCTTACGCCTTCTCACCCTCTTCTAGTTGCTTCGACCGAGCGTCCTTCCATGCCTGCATCTACACCACTACTGGACGCCCTAAAGGCTGAAAAATCTGCGCAAAGGGACAAGGAAGCCATTCAGAGGAATCATCCCCACTACAAGGACGCCGCCCAAGCATCCAAGAAGGAGGAATCCAAGAAGAAGGCCGCCGCCGCCGCTGCTGCCACCGCCGCCACCGCCAAACAAAGTTGTGACTCTGCCGCGCCGTTGGGCAAACGAGCAGCGAAGAGGGCTGCGGCTGCGGCCGCCCAGAAGGCATCCGCTCAGACTAGCGCGCCCCCGCCACCGAAGGCTGGAGGCGCACCTGCCGTGTCCTCCACCACCAAACCGCCTCCTTCTCCCAACAAGAGTAAGTCCACACGGCCCAGCAAGCACCATGCGTCGGCGCAAGCCCAATCATCCAAGCTGTCCTCCGCTCCGCTCGACCCAGCTACGCAGGTGGCGGCAGCTTCCAATACCCCTGCGGAAACTGGTGCCGGTGCGTCAGCGCCCGCACCGGCACCTGCAGCCGCCGCGGGATCCAACGAAACCGGAAGGCGCACCCGACCAGTGCTCGGCCTTGCGTCTCGGCAGTTCGAGGTCGCTCTCAGCGGCGCAGGCGTATCCAAGGGCAGCAGGCGGGACCGCGGAGCCGAGAAGGAGAAGGAAGCTGCCAAGGACGGACCCCCGCGAGAGAAGAAGGACGGCGGGAGCAGGAAAAATAAGGAAGAGGATGCTCCTGCGCGGAACCCTGTGCTCGTACCTCAGCCGGGCGTCTTGCCTGCCCCGACGATCCTTCAACGCGAGGCCAAGCCGCCACCGCCTCCGCGTCAGTCTCAACAGGCGCCGTCAGATGCCAGCGCTGCCATACCCTCCGGGCGCAGCGGCAAGCGGGGCAGGGGTAGAGGCAGAGGTGGGAACCGTGACAGAGGTGCGCCCCCGCCCCCGGCAGCAGACTCATGATCGAATATCGCATTCGCATCAAAGGATCAGGCGCAATATAAGTGGTGTGTTCTTATTGCCATCATCGGCCGGACGAAACGCTGATTCACGACTAGCATTATCTGCTCGTATCATGGGCGAATACTGGACCGCATGCAGGGTCGTTCTATCTCTACGCTAGAACCCGGCATGCTTCTGGCTCTGGAATCCATGTGGAGCGGGCGTTTTGGCACTTCCTGCTATGAACGGATTTTTGATGGCATGGCACGGGTTCATGTGGGCCAGTACTGTGCGTTCGTAGGATAAAGAGTACCTGTCATTGTTGGTAGCGTAGATACTGCGCTCATTCAAAACCTCTTCCGGGGCATGCCGTGTCGGGGCTGAAAACCCTCAACTTCCTTGCTCGGTCCAACACAAGTTCCGAACAGCGCTCACGCTATGATACGGCCGGTCGTTTCGTGGTTCAGGTCATGCGGTGAGTTTGCAGTTTCTTTACTCCGTCTCCCGGCGATTTCTGTAACCTCGAAATGATGAGCGCAAATCACAAATCAAGCTCAACAGTCTTATGGAATCTTTTCCATCTGCTGACCTTATTCTGCAATCCTGATTACTTCCCTCCTCTCCTTTTGTTCCGTGTTTTGATGTAGGCTTATTTGTCCGTCTTTAGATTTATAACGCGAGGTCTTGAAGGTATCTGAGGTGTTCATCATGTGCATGTGGGGCGAGTTTTTTTTTATTTTTATTACGGTCTTACGATCGATATGCCATGCCCCCTACTAGTCAATGGTCAATTCTTACGGATGGTCTAGAAGCGAGCGGCGTGATGGCGGGCCTCGTTTAGAGTACGCTGGAGTAATGATGTATAGATTACTGTGCTTTGCATAAGCCTCTGAAGAAGACACGCAAATTTTCGCACACCGCGCTATAGGCCTAAATCTTGACTGGCATGACAATTCGACAAGATCCGAGGACCTTGAAATATACGTTCCCTAGACACGCCTCACCGCTGGCGCTGCGGCGGATGAGATAGCATGAAGTCAATAATTATGCTATATAGCTTCGTACGGTTCGATACAAATGATACAGGTAACTCGAATGAGCGGAGCCAAATGGACTTGGTCCTCATAAGGCTGTTCCACGCTCGAAACTGGCGCGTATCTCCGCAGTATATTTGTCGTAGTAACGCGCAATCTTTGAAACAGAAATCAGCGGCTATTGACGGCTGCGAACGGAAGGCAGCTCTCACCTTTTTGTTGAAGATACGATTCTTCTCGTTGATATAAGTGACGTCTCCTGAATCCTCGTTCGGACGCTTTCTCGAGAACTTGCGTCGCTTGTCGATACTTTTTGAAGTAGTCAATCAACGGACAGGAAAGAGTGGACGATGTAACAACGTACTCTTGATTAATCTTGCCGATGACGCGGTCTATGGCCTCGTCCGAAGGCTTGTTATCGGCATATAGTAAGCTGTTCGCATCGCGGTAGAGACTCTCCGATGCCAGCTGCTGCTGATGAGTAGTTGGGACCAACTAGAAATCCGTCGTCAAAATTTTGAAAAGAACACAGGATCGACAATGGCCCTACCTGAGAGCCCGAGGCTTGTGCAGGGTCGAAGCCCGTTAATGAGAACGACGAAGACCCGTTTTGGGAAAGCGTCCCAGGCGCAAGTCCCATCGCAGTCTCCTTTTGTCTATTGTAAATCTCTAAATCTGGCTTCAGCTTATCGACGTCCTTTTTGTATTTCCGTCGTGCCGCATGCGCGTCATCTGCGAACGAGCCAAGAAACAACCAATCAATGGAGTTGGTGAGAAAAATGAGATATCGAACGCACCATGGAACTCAAAGTCGGCTCTTCGTGCCTTCCTTGCGAGCTTCTTCTCCCATTCCTCGTTCTCCTCGATGGTCCACTCCCAGTTCTTCTGCCTCTCGACGTCCTCGCCCCGCTCCTCCGCATCCGCTTTCGACCGAAGTGTCTCGGCCAGCTTACGCTGCTTTTCGAGACGTGCGAGGTCGCGCGCAGCACTCTTGATCCTTGATGACTCTTCAATCACCGAGGCACGGTTGGCAAGTGCGGATGATTGCTGGTGCCGTGTCGTTGGCGTTGGATTGAACAACATGCGGTAATGCGACGTACCATTTTGGCTCTAAGTTGTCGCATCTTTTCCTTCCTCTCCTCCATCGTCATGGGCTTTTCGCTTGCTCCATCTTGATGCCCGTCTTGCTCCTCACTATCGGGGTCCGATGCGTCGTCTTGAGGGGGGACATCCTCAACCTCTTCCGGTGTTTGTGGCTCTACCTCGGGCTCCGTATTTTCCTTTGGGCTCATTTCGACAGTGAAAAACGGAACTTCTGAGGTCAGAAAGGGTGTCCGAAGAGTGTAGTAGAAAGGGGTATCAAGTCAAGTGTCTCATTGTGCAACTCAAACAGCACTGCACACCAGTGCTGGCACGTGATGTGTGAGAATCAATATCCTATTATGGTTTACCAAAACATGTCTAGTAGCGGCAGGACTGCCAGTGAAGAATTCGTATAGTATGATAACAATACAGACCAATCGTCCGCCTTAGTGATGCTGTGCACGCTTACTCGCAAGACGTATGCGCTCCCCGTAATAGTACAGAAGAATAGGAATAGGAATGAATGCGCAGGAAAGGAACGCAAGCAGAGTGCTCGCCCATCCCACACCCAGGTTGTGGTACATTGCAGCTCCAAACAGTGGGAATCCCGCGCCAAATGCAGAGCGAATGAGATCGTTCCCTGCAAGTACACTCGCCGTATATGCTGGGTACGTGTCCGTGAGGTAATTCAGCACCGCGTTCTACGGAGCGCGCAAGTCAGTCTCAGCATCAGCGCCCGCTGACAAAATGAAACTCACGAAGAGAAGGAGCCCGGCGATAGGGAATAGCCCTGAGCCCAGGATCGGCACAATCCAGTGGACGCTAGCCCGAGAGGACCAGCCGAACCAAAACAAACAGATCGGGACGAAGAATGAACCAACGATGGCGACAGGCATCCGCTTCTCGGGTTTGATTTGGCCGTTCTCGTCAAACATCTTCTCTTGAACGTTATAGAGGTAGTAGAAGAACGGGGGAAGCGTGAGAAGTATCCCGCCTAATAAGCCGAGGAATGCGAGACCGAGAAACTGTTCCCTGAAGTGGTAGATTTCGACGAAGACGATTGGGAACGATTCGAACCAAAGGTAGAAGAGGGCATAAATTAGTCCGATATAAAGATTGAGTAGCAGCACGATAGGCTCCTGGAAATTGAGTGTGAACGGTCGAACCAGCACCTGGGTGGCGATATCACGTCCAGTCATGCTCTCGGCCTCAATTTCGGACAGCGATTTGAGTCGTTTGTCGCCTGTGGCTTTCCGAAGACGCTTGGCGCGACGATAAAGAATGTTGGAGGAAGAGGTTTCGGGGAAGAAAAAGAAGAGAAGGGTGAGGGTGAAACCACTCAACCACATCAATTCCCATATCGTCCATCTCCAACCCTTCTCATGAGCCGCAAACCCGCCGACAAGGGGTCCCATCGCGGGGGCGGCTACAGCGAAGGCACTCCAGACTGTGATGCCGTATGCTCGCTTCTTTGGAGTGTATATGTCTGAAACTGTGGCGCCACCTGTTGCGAGCACTGGCGACCCGACGAAGCCCGTAATGAAACGGAACGCCAAAAGCATGCCGAAGTTCGTCGCTAGCGCTGTTGGAACCTGGAGGACGACATATAGGAATAGAGTGAATAAGTAGATGGGCATGCGCCCGATGTAAGGCATCTCGCTCATTGGCGACCAAAGCATCGGCCCTACCCGACAAAGAAAAGTTGAGCAAATTATCGATTTCAAACATCAATGGGCAACGCACCAAGTCCATAACCTGCCACGAATAATGTAAGCCCGAGAGTTGCGGCGACTAAGCTGACGTGGAATTCCTGCATGACGTCCACGATACCCGCGGTATAGATCGCAGAGCCAATGTAAACAGAGAACGTCAGGAGGCAGACTTGAAACATGACCCAGATTTTTTTCGCCCGTGACCAGTTCATAGGGTTCTTGGAAAGAGAATCAGTGATGCTACGTAAAGGAAGGGAAAGATGATCTTGGCTTACTTCTGGGTCATCAGGACCATTCCAAGTGACCAACAAAGAATCCCCTCCTTTGGAAGACTTTGGTTGCTCCTTCGCCCCCACGATAGTGAGAGTGGACTGTAAAGCTACCGATTGAGTTGTATGTGCTTCCTGGTCGTCAAACACTCCGAAGCCGCGCCTTGGAGGGTATAGTACACTATCTTTGTCTTCCACCCCAGGTCCCAGAGTAAGAGTGGATTGTAGAGCCACTGGTCTTGTTGCGTGTGCTTCCTCGTCGAACGCCTCATAGTCGCGCCCTCGGGTGTTTAGTGGATCGTCGTGGTCTTCCGCACGTGCTAAAGTTAGAGTAGATTGTAGAGCAACCGATTGGGTTACATGTACGTCCTGTTCGCCGAACGCTCCGAAGCCGCCCCCTCGAACGTTTGGTGGATCATCGTGGTCTTTCGTCCCACGTCCTATCGTAGTTTCCGATGACTTCATCCTTCTGATTGTCTTTTGATATACGTCAGGCGGCTCCATCTCATCGAGATGGCGGAAGTACGTCGGTCCTAGGACAGCGCGGATGACAGCAGCAAAAAACGTGTCGTGAAATAACCCAGACATGATGGTCGTGCGAGGCGTGCGAGGAAAAAGTGGGACCAGTAACCGAGGGCATCAGACCTAGTTTATAAGAACTTCAGTGCGAAATCCACGGAGAGCAAAGAAGGCTGTTGTGCTGACACACAGAAGTGATGAGGGAGTAACGGGAATTGAGTAAGAGAGGCGCCGGACGCGTGACGGCGCACAGTCAGAAATTGAGTAGCACGGGGTTACAAGTGGATCTCCAATAGCATAGCCACAATAACGCCAAGTCGCCCAGTAAGTTAGGATGGCGAGCGTATTATATTCCTTTTGGGGGAGGAGAGCTACTGATTTAGGTCAGTCTCTGATGACAAATAGTGTTGATGGGAACCGCGGAAACAGACCATGAGTAACCAAACCCGAGGATTGCCAGTGAATGCCGGAAGTCCTGGACTTGAGCCCGAGCTTGAACAGCTGGAAAACGTCAGAACCATAGTCCGTTAGCAGGATCACGGAACCGGGGTAAAACCATCACTTGGGAGACTACTTACGGCCCCATGTTTCAAGCTTCGGCATAGAACAAAGCACTGGCGCTTGCATGGATACTTGGCTGATGCGTTCAGAAAAACTAATGAGACGGGCTGGGTCGTCTGAGTTCCATCGAGCACTGGTAGAGACTCGGCGCTCGGTGTATAACGACGGTTAAGAAGAAGCTTGATGGAGGTGCAAGTGCGATCACGGTCACAACGCGCCACTTGATTAATCTTGATTACTATACTTGTCGGGGCTTGGCTTTGACTTCTATATTTAGGGTTCGTCCCAGCTCAAAGGCAGCCTTCTCGAGCACTGAACGGCACGTAAACATGCTTCGACTTTTTAGGGTCAGGATATCATTCCCAACCCTGACCTGCTGTGCAACCCTCAAATTCTTTGCAGTCAACGAGCAAGGCGGAATTAGATGACGACAAAATTCGAACTATATGTGACAAAAATGCGAGACAGTGAGAAGCCTTAGAGCCAAGAAACCCGCCGTATCAAGTGTACAAGCTGTCGCGGTGTTGGATTGGAGGACCGTCACCATCATTACCGGCGCCACGGCGGGATCGCCTATGAGCCCTCCACTGACATATTTCTCATCGTGGATACCAGGTCAGCCCCTTTCTGCGGTCCTTCGTCAACTGTCTTCTCATCCTCTTCTTGGTTGTGATGATGAACTATCTCACGGCCCTGCCAGTCGGCGTTAGGTGGTGCTTGGAAACAGTGAGACAACAGCGAACGTACTTCGTCAATGTCCTCTTTCTCGGATTCTTCTTTGTATTTGGCAATATTCGCTTCGAGTTCGCCTGTGGGAGAAAGCGAAGCAAGTGTCGACATACGCTTCATCGCCGTAATTCCCCACACGGCGCGACGGACTGCGAGAAATCGCGTGAGCATGACACCGATGAAAATAAGATGTCGTAGAAACTCACAGCGTGTCTTGGCGTCCAAACGTTTCTGGATATGCGGGAGTAGGTCTGTGGGACCACCAGTCGGGCTGTCGGGATCGGGGACGAAGTGCGGCTTCTCGTCTGAGAGCCACCGGTGCTGCAGCATCTCTGTCGCAGCCGGGCGCTGGGTAGGGTCTATCGTCAGGCATGCACTGACGAAGTCCCTCGCAGTATCGGACACATTCGCCCAATACTCCTCTGTTCGGCGTAGGTGAGATGGTACGCATGATGAACTCATACAACGCACCTGGTTCGAATTTGTAGTCTCCTGCGATGATAGCTTCCATCTCCTGTTTCTGGTTTTCGCGGTCGAATGGTGTGTAGCCAGCGAGCAGGAAGTATGTGATCACTCCCATAGCCCATATGTCCACTGGTCTCCCATGACCCGCTGCGCAAAACAATTATTCGTTAGTCTGCATGTCTCGCGATAAGGTCTGTGGCGTCACATACTCTTCTTAAAAATCTCAGGAGCCATGTATCCCGGGGTTCCACAAATTTCGGTGAGTAAATGGAATCGTTCTTCCTCCATGACACGACTTAACCCGAAGTCAGCAATCATGATGTCTGCATCCTCAGAGGGTGTGCGGAAGAGTAGGTTCTCGGGTTTGAGGTCACGATGAACAATGTTACACTCGTGGATGTACTGGACGGCTTTCATGATCGTTCGCACCAAGTCGGCCGCGTCACTACGAGAGTGTCAGCATGGGGACAAGCCACGAAATATTCCACGTACGGTTCATGGTAGTTGCCCTTGGCGCATATCCTGTCGAAGAGTTCTCCGCCAGTGCACAGGTCAAAGCAAAGGTACAAGTTATTGGATGTCTGCCTTTGCTAGTTAGGGGCACGTTTCGTAAACTCGATGTGGAGATGGACCTCGAAATAATCGTGCAACGTGACGATATTCTTATGGCCGCTGGACACACGTTTCAACACCGCGATCTCATTCCGTACCTGGGTCCATGTCAGATATCACGCCACAAACGATGATAACACCATGGTCGACGCACCATGAACTCCCGACCCTCCATGAGCTTCTTGTTAATCACCTTGCAAGCATAGTACTTTCCCGTTTTGATGTGAACAGCTTCTTTTACTATCGCATAAGTTCCACTACCGAGTGTCTTTCCTGTGCGGTACTAGTAACTACCGTGATCAGAACCACGATTTCCATCATTAGTGAACGAAGTCACCTGGCACGGGACGGTCACTGGAGCATTTGGCATCTCTAATGGAGGTCTGGGTGACTTTAGGCGGACGAGGAACGGGTACGAAGGCGCAGCGGGTGCAGGAAACAAGATTGCCAGGAGTCAGTAGCCATCCTATAAATGGCATCATTGCGGACCTACGGTTTCGGCGCTTCGCGTCGGCAGCGCCGGAGCATCGCGAGCTTTCTCTGTGACGTCCGGCGCCGATTCGGGCCGTGGCGTGCTGCCTTGTTCAACACTGGCAACTGTCGCACTCGTCTGGTCGTTGGTGCGGACCCCTTTTGTAGCCGTCCCGGACGAGCTGGCAGAGCCAGAGCGATACCCAGAATCTTTTTGACGATCTCGCAGTGACGATACAGGGAACTTGTTGGCAATCTTGCGCGGGATCTTGTTGATAGCGTTAGGACTCTGGCTTTGGTTGTTCCCCATAGGAGTCGATGGTGGCAGGTTGGAAAGCAGGGAACCTGCGGCGCTTATGCAAGTGTGTACGTATTTATGCCTGTCTACGACCGTAGCCCTGGATAACGCGAGGCGCTGTCTCATCGTGGTCTATTATAGATGCAGCAGTGCACACCCATATGTCCGTATGGACTTCCAATCCTAAGAACTGCTTTTGAACCCAACCCTGCCCATCTTCATCGCCACTCAATGCTGTCCAAACGGAAGCTCACCACTAAGTTACCCCTATCCGCATCGTGACGCCCAGCCTTTGTCAGCACCACTTTTGGCGCTAACTGATGGTTGCAGCACAGCATAGTTTTTGCCCCTTGTGACGGACTCAACAATTATCATGTGTGTCTTGCTTCGCGATAGAGTATGCACAGACTCACACAGCCGAATGGTCAGACGCTACTAGTTGCACTCAAGTCGCCCACACCATGCGAGAAACGTCGCATGGTCCGCGAGTAGGCATACTGTAGATATAGATGAGAGCAAATCCGATTCTGAACCTTGCGACCGCAGAGACGTCGGCAGAAACCGGGATCTTTGACGGGATCCATTTTCGTTGGTTGAAAATAGTATCCGGAATGCTCACAGATACACAGTTCCAGTGAGGTCAAACAATTGGCTGTGCAACCACGTTCGATACCGTGATGTTCAAATGGCAGAATACAACTACTGAGAATCAACGAGGCAATTAATCGTGGATATAGTGATCATCGGTATATGTGTGGCTATTCTTAGCTTGATTCTTAGACCACACACCTTGCTACACACTCGGGGCTCTGCGGAGGATATAAAGCGACAAGACCACGCGATGAAGGTTTTCATCACACTCTTCTTGACATAGCTCGATGCCTTTAACTTAGTAGTAGTGATAATGAATTCGGGTTTATTCCAGCTGCCGAGACTAAAACTCACAAGTGAATCCAAGAGCGAATCTCAAAATTCCTGACTTTACACATGCTGTGACAGTTGCCTCATTGTGTCGCACAGACATTTTGGGCACTGGTTTTGATAGCTTCGACGAATATCACTAGCTTTCTGCCGTAAAGCAGGCTGGGGCAGGACTGTCCAGATCGGAACTGATTCGGTCTCATCTCTCTTGAGTCTTGAGTGATCTAGTACAATCACAGCCTTCCTAAAATGGGCAAGGTTGATATGCCATTGCCTTCCTTCTGCTGCCCAGTTAGCTCTGCTGCGAGGTTCGGTGAGCGGTCTGGTCCCTCACCACATTAAAGTCTCTACAGCCTGGTGTACGACTTCTACTTGCACCCCTCCTGCCCGCCCCTGGCGCCCTCTAGCTCTGGCTCATCTTGATGCTACCACCACTTCTAGTCATTAGATCAAGAAAGACAACACTGCAATCTACGTCACTGTCAAAGCGACCATTCTCTCTCACGGCATTGACCCGTGCAGCTATATGATATGTCTAACTGTTAGACCTGGGACCCTGAGTGACTCTTTGCCTAGCATTTGGCACTTTCCCTGCCTGGGACTCCCGATGCTTTTTCCCAGTGGCGAGAAATATTGTCTCCCCGTTCTTCAGATGAATAGACATTCGTGGCTAGGGAGCGATCTACAAGACCAACCTTTGTCGGTGCCTCCGTCTTGGCACTGCGACGTGTCTGGGCCTGGCCCTGTGATGTCTGACCGCTGCTGGCGGCTTTGGATAATAGGTGACCGTGCATCATCGCGGGGGAATTCCTTCGAGTCTAGACCGCGTATCGGATTTCCATGTCATTGATTCGGGGCTCTTTACCTTCCACATCCTCGACCACAAATATCCTAGTATAGTGGTAGCGCCAACGGCTTGTTGAAAAACCCCTGTGGCACCTGCGTTGTATCCGACTACCGCCTAAAGGTGGTTAAGACTCGAACAAGGCAAATTTTTGGCTCGGAGCCCGGCTGCTCTCACATCCACGATCAATTTATTGAAAAGTCTGTCAGAACCTAGACTCTGATCGGGCCTATGTCACTTTTTGAATGGAGAAAATGTTGTAGGTGTGGCATAGGGAAGCCATGGCCACAAGATACCAGGCGGCGATCAATGTTATTATTAGTGGAATAAGCCTGTGCAACACTCGACACTCATGTGTCCAGAATATTTCAGACTCAAAAAGTAGAGCCTGGAGCTGTCAAATCTGGCGTGGGTCCTCGTGCGGGTACCCATGATAGTTGTGGTCACACGACCTTTGCGTGCAGGGCTGTCCTATGGATTTACACCAGCATGATAAGTATGACGATGGTGCCTGGGCGGGATTACAGCATAGTTTATTCGCGCCGAACCCTGCCATGGGGATGAGAAGCATACGATACGATTAATCGCCAGTAAAATCCGTGAGAAAGGACGCTCACCATCGACTATAAGTACAGTGTACTTGGCCACAGTCCAAGCTGAAACGCAGGAGAACTTCCGAGTACGGGTTTTCGATGCCAAGCGTGAGAAACGCCGCTTGGTGTGTCCCGTGCTCGTGAAAATACAAACCAAGCGGAAGACTGGATATAGATCAAAACCGAGACCACAGCCCTGCCCTTCGCCTCCAACTCTCCCTCTGCCTTGTCACCCGTAAAGAGGCTTGCAAAAATATTGTCGAGATGGATGGCTTCGGGATTGTTTACCTCATTGACAACGCCCAACAATTTTGGTCGGGTGCGTTCTGGGGAAGGCCTATCCCGGCGCAGACTGTTAACACCTTTTCAGAGCTCGAAGACATCCTAAAGATCCCGGGAAATGCCTCGCTGTCCCTTCTAGACGCCACGCTGAAGCGTTCGATAGCATTTAGCGCTTCGTACCATGGTGCGTCGCCAGAAACGCTGTGCCTTACAATTCTCAGTTTTGGCGCATACAGAGCATTATCTACAGAGCCCTCTTCAGCTCGAACACGCGTGTAATCTCATATTTGACTCGGAGCTCTTCGCGTTTCATTCGGAGCGTATGTGTGAAATTCTGACCGACGAAGCAGCCATGGTGAGCTGTAGCTGTGTAGAGTTCCACGTGCCTAGGCGAACTAACGCCGGATCCATCAGAACACAGACCCACATGCTCAGTTCATCCTATTCAGCATCCTGCTCCTCTACGGACGACGCAACCCAAGTTTCTTGCGGTCTTACAAACGCTGGCAGCCGTTGTTTCCGCTCCTCATGGATCACGTTCTCGTTGACATTGATCCCGATATCGAGGACACATTTTCCGGTTCAACGTCCACGTCAGGTCCGAGCACAGGTTGGAAGGGGCTAGCAATCGCCATCGAGGCAAGACTACGCTCCCTATCTGTGCGACTTTTGTATGAAGTGTGCCGATCGTCGAAGTTGACCATTGCAGAACTCAGTATGTCACCATACCACGCGCCTACTGTTCTGCTCCCTCATCTCGCCTTACAGAAGTGTTTAATGATAGCTTTTTGGACAAGCTATTCGACCTTGTCGAACAAACTCGCAGCATGCATGACGAAACATTCAACTATTCCGTCATTAAGCTCATCGTTCGTGTTCTATTCGTTTTACTGCTTGCTGCTGTCTGAAAGTGACCGTAGATCTCACTGAACGAACAATTCATGGTCGCTGAACTTGCTGCTAAACCACAAAGTGATATCACGAATGTCACAAATTCACAAAATCGTGTATTGCACGTACTAATACGGCGACACGGTACGAGCCAAACCTTTGGCGAGAATTTGATCTTCATGTTAAATCGTGCTAGTGAGTCTCACTTGTGTGTTTTCTGGACTCATTTGAACCAGCCTATCAGGTCGTACCCCTGAGGACCTTGTCATGCAGCTACTGGTCTTGAAGATGTTGTACATTCTCTTCAATACAAAGGGCCTGTCAGAGTATTTCTACACAAATGATCTCTGCGTGCTCGTGGACGTCTTTCTAAGGGAAATCGTTGATCTAGACGAAGAGTCCGAATCAGTCCGTCATTCTTCTTGGGCAAGATGCTAAGATCTAATCCTGAATCTTTTTTATAGCTCCGACATACGTACCTTCGCGTACTCCACCCACTTCTCACCAAAACGCAATTGCGCTCTTTCCCATATAAACGCCCTCATATCGTTCGCGCACTCGAGTCATTGGTTGAACATGAAACTATCCGCGAAGTCAATTCAACAACAAAACGTCTTGTCGACCGATGTCTCAGCGGCGAGTGGTGCGTCCAACACCGTACGCCCCACAATATTGCACGGGTATCCGCAGAGTCCGGCATACAGCGCGCCGAGAGCCCAAGTTGCGATCGCGTGGCCGCTCAGTCGCTAACCCCGAAACTTCCAAGTGCCCCCGCCCCGCCATGTGCCGACCCCTCTATCTCGCGCCGCCGCTCGATTAAAGGCAGTCGGAGCGCGGAGAACTTGCGCAGTTTGGCTGCAACCAATGGAAAGCCTGCGTCGCGCGGGCTTGAGGTTCTCCGTAAACCCGCAAACGACAGCTCTCTGCATCTCGCCAGTGCGACACCACCTCCTACGGCGACCGCCCGCCGCAACCGCGATCGCACTGGCTCAGAGACGCTCGCTCACGAGCGTTCCGCCGATCCACATCCTCGCCCGCATTCCCCGGGCTCGCGCGAGGTCTCCCTACCTGTCCGCCACAACTCAGCCGGCACGCTGCTCTACGAGCCGACGCCCGCGTCGCCCCTGTCTCCCGGAGGCTGTGCGCTCGCCGTCCCGCCTGCACAGCCGCAGCTTTCGCCCATGTCTGTGCGCTCCTTTGACGGGCGTGTCCCACCTAGTCCCGCGGGTAGCGCGGTGAGTGCCACGTCGACGGCGAACGGGACAAAGAAGGTCCAGCGCCGCTCACCACCCGCACCGCCGAAGCGTAGGAAGCCGCCTGCGGTGCCCATGCGCGTCGGCATGACGAACGGCGGTGCGGAGTTTGCTGCTATCGCCTCGTCGACGTCGGCCCCGGCGTTGGGCAAAGTCGGGAAGGTCTGAGGATTCGGTGGTGATGCTCGGATCGATGGTAAAGTGGTGGTGGAGGAGTGTCGGCGCAAGAACTTGAAAGTTTGGACGGTGTCAGGACATCTGTACTTGGTTTGCATGGTTTCCCCTCAATTTCATTACTTCTTTATGTATCACCACTGTGAGCAGGTTCTCTCTCTATCTATTGCGCTTTGACAGTCATTTCGCAATGGGGTAGACGTACTGTGTATTATACACATGCACTTATAAGTCCCATCTTGGTTTCATTACTGATAGACACTGGTATTACTTGGATGAAGGTAAGCACAGAAGACATACCCCCTATATGTAACTACACTTCCGCAAGCCCCTTGGTCACCGGTCTATCTTCTCGTCTCGATCCCGTCATGCGCGGTGACTGGTCCGCGGTGGCCAATTCCTGGCCAGGTTCGCACGGCCCACACTTTGGGTACCGTTGGCGACATGAATCGGCTATGATAGTGCTGCGCTGAATTGTATACCACTTTTTTTTTAATTAGTACGGAAGGCTGTCTATGACCTAGATACTCCTCCTACGAGTGCCAGTGGCCAAAGGAGTTAATTCGACCCCGGACCCAAGCCCGGACCGGAGCAGCGAGTCTTAGGGGACACCCGAGTCCCGTACTGTAAGTTACATCCGCCGCACGCTTCGGAGTTTAAACATTTTATTCAGAGCAGCAGAAGGGAAGGTACCATATCAAGCGTCGCCAGCTCCGGAAGGGCCGTCCTTTGCACTCACACCAGTAACCACATGATCACACGTCAATCAGAGCCATCGCCGATCCCTAAGGCCCTGTTCGGCGCGCGCTTTGTTGCGCATGGCATCAGCCAAAATAAATAAATAGATTTATTTTGCTGTGTTAGGAAAAGTGGCTGTTCGAGAACACTTCCGAAAAAGAAACATGTAAAAAAATAATGCAGCAGCCCCGCCAAATAAATAAAGAGGTCGGACCTCTTTTTCACTTCGCTTTCTCTTCGACAGATGTGGCTGAGGCATGTTATTTGGGTAATTGTCACTTACATAATGCACGCTGTACCTTGCGCTGTACTGCGTATGACTATGGACTTTCTCTATTTCTTTATGAAATAATTACCACACTGAGCTTAGAACTCTGGATTATTGATGGCCAGATACACAGTAGCGACTTCTGGGTCTCTCGTGATGCACTTAATCGTGAGAATGACCTTGTCTGGCGTGAACCCCCTGGAGGCTTGTTTGGTCTTGAAGCGCTTCCCACGCTTCGTTGGTCACATGGTATGACGATTTATAATACTACGTGACAATTCAAAACAATTTATTTAATTTGTGCCCGAGAGCGTTCGGAGATCCTGGCTTTAAAAAAATGCAGTTGAACACAACCTCTTCGCCCTACCTGGGGCAAAGAGGTTGCACACGGCAAAACCCAAAATGGAACCAGGCGCCGAACAGGGCCTAAGTAACCTACTCGTCCAGACTGCCAGGAATAAAGCGAGGTCCTTTCCCTTTTATTTCCGATTCCATTTTGTTTCCAAGCATTACCTCTTTCCACCTCTATTCGACACCGCTTCTACCCCCTGTTTCAGCTTTACCTATCGTACTTTCTTATTTGCTCCCATTTACTTTACTTTGCGATTATCTCTCATTAAAATGTAGTGAAATCCGTATAAAAGAACGTCTCTATACTCAATCAACTGAATCTCGTTCTATTTTTCAAATCCCCAGTGCCTTTGACTCTTCTTCACAAAGCGAGTTTGAAAGCCTCTTGACTCCTCATTGCCGACTACGCGCTCTCTCCGACTTGTCACCTGACACCAACATGTCTCTTCGAGGTTCAGACCCTACCGAGTCTATTTGCGCCGTCCTAACGTGCACTTCAAAAGAGTACCAGGACTTGTACGACAACGATAGGTTTCTGACTGGGGCTTTGTCTGACGGCGCATTGCGGAATATCATCCATCCGAACGGCGCGAGGCTGCGCGCAGCCGACTCCCAATATCACCTCGATAACCTCTTATGTGCCATGTTAGAGCACGCGCCACACCCCTTGGGACGGCGATACGTTGCTGTCTGTCTCCATGTTGCAAATCAAATGGGTGAAGACGAGGTAGTCAATATTGCGAAAGCATGGCTTCACTATCTACTACTCCCTAGTTCGTTCGCTTGTCTTTCCCTTTTCCTTTGCGTTTACTGATTCCTCTCGGTTCAGTATTGGCAGCCTCTGTAGCCATAAACTCAGAGCCTACCAGCAGCCAAACTTTCACTATCGACACGCCCATCGAGTCCGCCCCTCCAGATGACCGGTCCATTCTCAGAGACAACGTGAGTATCGTTTCGTCTTCTCACTATGGTCTTCTAAATGGATTTTAGGTCGCTCACCGAGAACAGTATCGTTGTGCGGTCACAAAGATATTCGATCGCACTCGTGCACTGAAACTCTACATGGAAGGGCGCGCTGGAGAAATTCCTAGGAAGGAGGCACAATCTCGAATGGAAGTCGCACATGTTATTCCCTTGATTAACAATTTCGACGAAAGAAGCATTCGTAGCCTAGAACTCGTGAGTGATGGAGTTCTTTCGTCCTCGCAACCCACATCTTCGTATACAGACAGACTCTGCTCGCACTTTGAATATGTTTCGATCCTGGACGAAAATTAACTTGGGAACAGTAGGACTGACTCTCAACTCTCCCACGAATGCCATCTACATGACGGTAGACGATTGTAGCGCCTTCGGGCATTTCGACTTTTATCTGGACAAGGAGATGGTCAGTTTCTTTCGTGGTGACATGTTCCTGTTGGCCTTGAGGCTAACACTATTTAGTACCCGGATATTCCCAACAAGTACAGAGCGCGTATGTGCGTAGAAGATGCACTTCTTTTAGGCGACGGATCAAGTGAAGCGGATGTCGAGTTTCCATCTGTGGAGGAATCTTTTGTTGAGCCCCCGAACCCTGAGTACCTCGAAGTTCACGCAGCTTTCGCTCAAGTTCTGAATATCTGCGGGGCGTTCGATTTACTGGAGATGGACGAAAGTGATGATGAAATGGATGCGACTTGGCGCCTGGATGATGAAACAGAATCCGTGTCGTGCCTTCTTTCCGGACTAGTAATCGTATCATAATAGTGTACAGTTTGGCACGAATGTTTACTCTTTTCCTGTCAACGATATTGAGGCTCAAAAGAGATGTGCTGGTCGTGACATCATCCCGGGAGGCTTGCGCTGCCTTTGCTCATAGCCAACTGTCATCATCCTCGTAGAGTACAGGTCCTCGTGTTCACGACGGAGCTAGCGTAATGAGTAGGTGCATACTTAGTCAAGGGTTCTTGCGTGATCCAATGCACGGGCGTGGGAGAGTCGGCGAGAAGAACGTGGGGCTTCGTCCGGCGCGAGATCTGGCGCACACATCTCTATTTGTCGCAAAGCGTACATCCCTGCGATTCAACGAGAACAGAATGCGGCCAGCTCCCGTTCGCACTTGAGTACTGGGGTAGCGACACCTTGCACCAGTATACAGCACGCTCATCTCCCAGCTGCTGGCATTGGGTCAGAAGATCTGATCGTGTTACACGATACAAGTACACTGGCAGGTGGCGCGCTGCGAGGGTGGGCGGCTCAAATGTGGGCATAGATATCCGGCGTCCTACTGCACACTGCAAGCCTCATAGGACATGAGGAGATATCAGCAAAGATGCATTCCCTATTCCCTTCCGCAGACTATACGCGGACCAATACACCCATGAATAAGATCTGTACGACAGCAACGAGAAATAGGAATGTGATATGCCGGGATCGTTGTGCATGAGAGACGGTACCAACGGCTCCTGGGGTCGCACCAGCGTCGGGTAAAACGACAGAGCGCAACGAGCGGAGCTGCGAAGAACGTTACGAGAGTATAGGCTCGAGTGCATCTGGTACGCACAAGAAAGAATGCGTTCGCTAGGGACGTGTAGATAAACGCGACAGAGTATGTGTGCGTGGGTTATTAACCCAACAAGCCCGACCAGGAGTGTTGCGATCACTCTGAAAAATGTTGAGTTTGACCGCTAAGTCGTTGAGATAAGCTACGCACCCAACGAATTTGTAGCCACCATACGCAAGGAGATCGACGATGGGGCTGAAGCCTTGTACTCCAAGAAGATAGCAACCACCCTTTACGAAAAGGAAGTCAAGTAGGAGGACGACGATTGCCTTTGTCGCGACGAGGCCAAATATTTCTGGGTGAAAGCGGGATTGCAGACCTGACTGTAGGGAGTCACAAACGCCATACCTAGGAGTGACGCAATAGATGTGAGTAAGCGGGAGAGGCAACGGAGGGGAAGGAAAGTACCAGGTATGTCAAGGTCTGGTGCATTAAGATCGTCTCTAGGGGGTTGAAATTCGCTGATTCCTGTCTCGGAACGACGCAATTTGCGCGTCCACGGTTTATGCCGCCAGGGAAACACAACGAGGTGTAGTTTGCGGATGACGTATGAATTTGAGACATTGAAATGATGTTTATGAGTGACACTGTGACGGGTATGAGTCCGCCAAGCTGGAAAGAAATAAAATAAGAATGAGACCGTTGAACCTAAACAAAAAGAAGGAACGTACGTTACGCTGGGCGTAACTCTGTCCAGCGGCAACCGCATTTTGACCAAGTTGCATGCCAAATTGAGCGGTTGCGCCGTCTATTCCCCAAGTCGAAAAGTCAGGTACACTGTTGGGATGAACTGCTTGGTTCTGTATAGGCGCAATATGTGAAGGTTGGTGGGGGAATTGAGGGTAGGGAGTAGCGTGAGGAAAGTGTTGAAGAGGCTGGGGAGCTGTGGAGAAGAGGCATAACGTTGGTAACCCTGGGGCGAGGCAGGTGTTGACGGTGGTTCGGGTATGAAAGCGGGGTAAGTCGGGACTGGCTGGGTGTTGGAGCGGGGGCGGTGAACGTGAGCTGTAATGCATGTAATGGGCTATGCGGCACAGTAAAGTTATATGCGCGTAAACTGCAGGCAGACTGTCTATGTATCTGTCCTTCGGTGGAGATGACATCAGGGAAAACCTCCCCTGCTTATTGGCGATACTGGAGTGATAAATAAGTGATTATTTTGATTCTGGAGATCCTGCACTGATTATTTTGATTCTGGGCGATTCTGGGCGAATAATTACAACCACCTGCCTGATGTGGTAACTACCTATTTGGGTGAGCGGCGAACTAAGACCATATGAAGATAGTCGGTTCCTCGGGCGTGGGAACCAACCAAGCTCACTGGACTGGACTGGACTAGAGTAGACGGGACCACGATCACGCTTAGTCAGGGTCTCATTTTGGGGGTAATTGTCGATACTGAAAATTGGAGAGGTGGCTCCGTGTGGCGCCCCTTGGTGGCGCCTGTGAATGCGTGGGGAAAGGCGGGGCGTGGCACGGAGGTGAGTAACAGCCAAGGTAACAGCCGAGGGAAGGTCAGCTTCTGGGTTTATTTAGATACAGTACGTGATCTCAGGAGCATGTACAAGCGTTGTAGATAATTAAGAATATGGAGTCCATGCTCCGGCGGTATACGACGGGGAATGGAGAGAGTGGGCGAAAGCGAAGCGCTTCTCGATGGGCACTGTTGCCGAGGCGAGGTCACGACCGGGTGGGACCATCCCGGAGTAATCAGGTGAGCATTAACGGCTACAGCGATCCTCATCTATGATCCATGGTAAAAAAGGGTGCAGTGGGTGGGTCAAAAAATAAAGGATCCGGTTTTTCAGACCGGTTGAAAAGGTGGGTGGACAGGAGGCGGCACGCAAGAGAGGAATGAGGCGTCGCCCGCTCACTCAAAGGCTGCCCGATGTAGCGGCGTGACTTGCAGAATGATGGTGGCTGTGATGGCATCACCGCCCATGTTGCGCCCATGTCCACTATGACTGGCTCAGTGTAAGGGCACCAATGAATGGCGAAACATACTTATACGCACACTTGAGATAATTTTTGTTCGTCCCTATTCACTTCTCACTCCTCCCACTGTTTTCCGCGAGCCTGTTTCGTGCCAGTGGTGCTGGACTTGGTGCTGGATTGAGAGCACTCTGTGTTGCAAGCCGAGTCGTGTCGCTTTTGTTACCCCCTTTCTTCTCGTGCAAATTCAGTTTGAGTCAAGCCCAACCGAGGGGACTTGCAACTAGTAACCTCGTCGTCAATTCCCCACCTTGGATGGCATCGTTTCTCGCCCGCTCTTGCTCTCTGCTCTGGCGGACTCTGGCGGACCGGACTTTCCCGGACTTTCGCATTCCTCTGGTTTTGCAACGTCACGCGTCACTCCCTGGACTCCACTGTACCTTTAGAACGGTTTCTCTGTTCGCCAATATAAATCCTTCCTGTGTCTACACCTTTCAACCTTAGTGCTTTTCCCTCAGGGCTTCTGAGCTCTGTGGGGCCCAGTTCCCCTCGTTCTCTTCATCCTCCAGCGTTCCGCATCACCGCGCGCCCTTAGAAACTTCAGAGCGACGCATCTTCGACCGAACCGAACCCCTTTCCGAGGTTATGCGCTGTGCGGAGGCCTGCACGACCCAGTAGCGTGGCTTCACACCTCCCTGAACCCAAGGCAGCTCAGGTTGTTCTGGCTGTGTCCCTTTGCGCAGATACTGAAGCACTCGAAGGTGCAGTTTTCTTCCTCCCTTCTCGTTTCGCGGCACTTACACCCAACTGAGCACGATGCGACTGAGGAGACAAACGACGACTTGGCGTCCCCGCCTCCCGAAGACCGCCTCAATGCGCTCAAAGCTAGACAAGACAACCTCGTTGAGTTGGAGTCCACACTTGTCGCATACACGACCCCACGGCGGCCGAGCACCCACCACCGCGAACACAACGAGAGGGCGATCCGGCAGATCGAGACGATGGTCCAGGCGCAGCTCGAGCGCAAAAAAACCGAGGTGGCCGTGATCATCGCCGTCGCTGCCGCAGCGCAGAAGGCCGAGGAGCAGCGCGCCCTCTTGGAAGCTGCCGCCGCAACATAGGCGCAGAGTAAAGAAGAGGAGCGAAAGGCCGAGCGTGAGTGGCGGCAGAAGGAGTGGAAGGAGCGCGATGACGGCGTGGAGCGCTGGGGGGCGAGCGGTGCGAGAAGCGGCTGCTTAAGCTCATCGGGGCGCCGTACGGTATTTTAGTGAAAGTGCTATATAGGGTATGTATTCTGCTCAATAATAGATTCAAAAAAAAAGAAGAAAAAAAAGCTCATTGGGGACGGTGCGGTCGAATCGGGTCGATGATCCCATCCAGTTGTTTACCGTTGTTGTTGTCTCTTTACTTCAATAAAAATTGGTTCGGTTCGGTTTGTCATTGATACTGGTGTGATCCTGGGCTGATACTGGGGTGATCCTGAGCTGATACTGAAGTGATCATATATCGGCATTATCACTACAGGATCACTTAAAAAGGTGTGGCAAACTTATTTTGATTATTTTGATTATGAAGTGATACAGAATCAAAATAATCGCCAATAAGCAGGGGAGGTTTTCCCTGATGGAATAGCTATGCTCCACATCTGGTACTCGGAAATCGGTCCAGGCATCCTTCGGGTAGGCGGCGGTGTGGATCTGTCAATACTGTAATGACCAAGATAATGACGCACCAATTTCTGACATTCGGCGCTCACAAATTCTGGGATGTAGGAATAATGATCTACCTTGACTCTTGGTATGCCGTGGTGCACTACTTGTACCCATGTAAAAGTTTCACGGTAACCACGGCATTAACTCGGCGTAGGTTAGGGTGTAACTGAAAGCTTTAAGGATCCATAATCAAACACGACGTTCACATGCAGAAGTAAATTTGCACGAAAATGGCGAAATATACACAGAAAATACGTCCCCTCTAGAGGTCCTCATTGTTCAACCACTAGAGCTGGGAAGCAGCCCGGCGACGGCACGAACAACCGGTTGCGCTCTGGCGTGACCTCCAACAAGACAGATGGCTGACATGACGGCACCCTAAACAGTGAAAGGAGAGACCTGGGAGAGAGGTTAGCATCTCGACAAGATATTCGTCATTGAACAATGGAAAGGGCGTGCCTTTGACAGGGAGGCGGCATACGGAACATCGGGGCATTCCGCGGCGGCACCACAGGCAGAACATGCAGATTGCGTGCGGGAGGTTGTCGGTTCACCGCACTGCGTGCACAAAAATGATACGCCTGGGGGGCAGACCCAGATGTCACTGCGACAGGCTCAAAGATCAGAGGTGGGGGAACACGTACCGAGTTGACTGTGGTCGAGATTGAAAGTCGAATCCGAAGGTGGCCTGAAGAAAGGATCGACGGCCTTGAGCAGCTCAATGCGCTTGTGCAGCAGTTTCCAGCGAAAGAGGACTTCCGCGTACGCGAGGACGTGCGTCAATAGCTGGTCCGACGACACAAATGAACACCACTCTGGATTGCCTTCGCTGCTACGGAGTGAGGAACCTTTTCTTGGTGTGCGGGAAGAAAACACTGACAACTCACGCTGCGAGTCCTTGACCTCGATCGACTTGTGCTCGGTAGCATGCTTTGCCCTGGCGACCTGAGAGAAAGTGGGACGGGGCCCTTGCGCGGCTAGTGGAGAGGCCAATCCGGGGATCCGAGCCGCACCGACATCGGGTAAGCGTAGCGCGGGGGAGCGTCGTTGAGGCAAATCTGATTTCGCATGCCGTATCTAGGAGAATCGACATCGCTAAATTTCCTCCTTCGGTTCCCAGGCACAGGGATGCCTTCGTGAGGGTACAAGCTCCCTCTTAACGTAGTCATTGTCGTTTCCACCCAAACTTGGCGAATTAGACCGGCTATAGGAGGACGATGTCACGGTGCGGTCATACCTTTGGTCTTACCACACGGAGCTGTCGTAAATGAGCGCTTTACTCTTTTGACTAGTTCACGTACACGCGCTTCGCGGGACCTGGCGTCCTGCTCCCCTTTGGCTGATACCCCATTTGAATCCCTCTAAATTATCCATGTGGTTTTCCCACTGGCGCACATGTGGGACCGCCCATTATCAGGATAGGGTCGGTCAGCATCGCCACAGTGGCAGTCCCATTGATTCGCTTCTTGATCGCCTCCAGTGAGGCCATAATGTTTGAAAACGACCATCTGCGAGGTACGCCAAGACTTAGATAGGTAAAGGGTGAAAGCCGAGTAAGGCACGGAAACGAGAGGTTACCTTTCTGAGTATTCTTGATCCATGGTCGGGCGTGTATGTATGAACAGAGTGGCAAGTCTAAAGCAGGGACAGATGACTAAATCCTGACACACTCCAAAGTGATTGGGGTCGGCAGCCTATTTTAACTGGACAATGCCTCATGTGGTCAGTGGGAAGGTACCGCCACACAGATACAAGAAATGCTAGTAAAGGAAAGCCTAAAGTCCGCTGACATGGGACATACAATAACTTGTTTTCCTGTAAGCTCATAACCCTGGGCCGACCCACCAAATATGATTCGTATCTCCTGCCTATGGCATAGGAAAATCTAGAAATGAGCGTAATGAGCACGATGGAGGTGAGAGGGTGTAAACAAGAGGAGGGTCAGTATTAGCATGGTTGATCGTCAGCGTTCGCCGATGATGCGAACTTAGGGCTTGACTTCTATTGTGTTCGATCCTACCCAAGATGTCGAAAGACGAGACTCACTAAATTTCCCTCTCACCATAAGCCTTAAGGTACCTTGCTGTCTACAGCAGAACCGGTGTTAGCGTTCGTTCAAGAGATGAGCAAAGGCTCAAAGGAGAGCTCAGAAATTTGGGTATAGATGAAAGATAGTTCATGAGCACAAAGGCTTCCAAGTAGCGATTCAAAAAGTAGTCGTCATTGTGAGAGAAAACAGTGGAGAGGCAACTTACCAGCTACCAAGTACCGCTCTACAATCAGCAATGATCCTTTTTAAATAAAAAAAAAAAGAATCGAGGACAACATCGGAGCCATGGGTAAAAGGTCCATGGGAAAACCATGGGAAAACCAGGGCAGGTTCAAGTGTAGCACGTGCCCCAAAATACTTCACGCGAACTATTACAGCGGTATTCATAACGAGTGTCCGCTCGTGACCATTTTTTGCTCATAGGCGTAGTTTGAATGGCACTTGATAACCATGCCGAGTTTTCTTCCCACAAAAATAAATCATAGTAATTAAAAAAAAAATTGTAGTAATTATTAAAAGAATCTATTCAAGGCCACGAGTGCTAATAGCGCTGATAGTCTACATAAGGCCGGCGTTGTGATGCGGCCTGAATGCCCATGACAGCAAATGCCGCGCACCACATGAAGGACGCCACATAGTGCAGCTAGCCTGCATCAGGCGACCCGGGGTTGTGATGCGCCTATCTTGTCGTTGGAGTTGTCCATGGCCGCCCTCATCACATGGCGCTGCAGTGGGTGCGGAGGGTAGAATGAAGTAGTGATTGAAAGTCCGGTCCGGTCCGGTTTTTTTCCCTAATTTGGAAAGACCGGGACCGGGACCGATCCATCGGTTCATCCCCGAGCCCCAAAACCGGACCGAGCCGACAGGAGTCGGTCCCACCCGGTTGCCGGATTCTCAAAAGACCGGTCCGAACGGTCTAAACCGGCTCATCCTGAGCCGGTCCCAACCGGTCATGGACCGACTGCAACCGCAGGCATAACAATATAATTCGATTGCGATTTGTGCTTGTGCTACTGGTATTTTACAATAAGTCATAGTAACTTGAACTACTCTACTACTACTGTATGGAATATAAGGCCCTCGTCCTCTTCGCGACAAAGAGGACGCGTCGCAATCATTGTCCGATCGTCGGCTTGAGTCGGCGTCGTGGTTGTCGTCGACATCGCGGCCGTTGACTCGGATGCGTCGTCGTCGTCGGTTGATGCATCGTCATCGTCGGTTGATGCGTCGTCGTTGTCGTCGTGGATGTCGATATATTATTCTTGAGGCTGTGTTGATATTGCGGCTGCTGGTGTGTCGTCCTTGTCGACGTGTCGTCGTCTTGATCATCGTTGTCGTTGTCGACGTGCTGTTGGGGCCGTCGTCGTGGTAGTAGGTGCGTTGATGGTGCGGTTGTCGATGTGCCGCCGTTGTCGATGTGTCGTCGTTGCGGCTGTCGGGTATCGTCGTTGCGGCTGTCGGGCGTCGTCGTTGTAGGACTTGTGGTCGCCATCATCTTGTTGTTGCTTGTAGTTGTCGGTGTGTCGACGTTGCGGCTGATGTGTCGTCGTCGATGTTGGAACGACCGTGGTCGGTGGTCGGTGTTGGCGTGGTGTTGAGGCCGGTGATGAGGCCGGTCCGAGGCATTGACGTCGGCGTCGCTGCAGTCGGCCCGGGTGTCGGAAGGGTGGTCGTAGTTCCCTTGGTCGGCGTTGTCGAACTTAACGTTGTCGGATGGTCGTGGCTGGTCGTGACTGTAAAGACCGGTTGGGACCGGTCCCAACCGGCCCTGTAGCGGTTCACCCATTTTCCAAATTTGGATGAACCGCAACCGGTAATGTTCTCAGGCCGGATGAACCGCAACCGAAGGTCCGGTTGCAACCGGTTGCGGTCCGGTCCGGTCCCGGTTTTTTTCCGGTTCATGGGACTGGACTTTCGAACACTAGAATGAAGTGGGGGTTCAACAGCGAAACACAGACGCGACTCTAAAAAGTGCAAAGTATAAGGACGGGTGAATTGGCACCAAAGGGTGGTCACAGACTTACCTCGACGCCACTGCAATGCGCCTTCGTGCTCACACTCCTGAGACATCTGGCCAGCCCGGCCAGCCACGACCTAGGGTGCGCAAGGTCATTCTGCGCGTGTCACAGCCATCTGGTCCAGACACACCTGCAGCGCCGCTACCGTCGCCACCACCACCTGAGGTCGATCTCCCACCTCAAGCTCTTCCACCGCCACCTCCACACCTGCCGCACTTAGTGGCAGGCATTCCTAATCCGATCGACAACCTGTGTCAGTACCAGCTAGCTAGTCCAGCAGTGAACGGACTGCCAGCGCATCTAGCGCAAATGTATGGTGCGGCACTCTACCCTCCGGGCTATCCACTAGCCCCGCATGGGCTGCACGACCCCTCATCCGGCTTTCCACCATGGGGTTATGCCCAATACCCCATGGCAACGCAGACGGATCCTTTCCTGGTGGCGTACCTGTTAGCCAACCAACGCGTCACCAATGGACCTGTGAGTCGAGATACGCACGATGGTTATATGGGGGTGGCTGGGACAGATGGGGGTGTGGGCACGAGCTTGAACGTTGCTGCCTCGTTGTCAGGGACCCGGCTGGGGAAGACCTACCCCAACAAAGAAGTTAGCAATGAAGGTGAGTGCCACATACCTTCTCACAGAAAAAAGATTGACTCTTGAAGTTTGGGAATTCCGGACCGAGGTACTCAGTGACAACATCAAGCAGTCGTTCGCTGCGCAGACTGACATGACCTGGCCGATGTTCCGTGACAAGGTACACCACCTCCTCAATAGGCCTCATAGTGAGGTGCGGATCGTGTTCCGCGTTGTCCTAGAAGGGGGAGGGTGGTCGGAACTTGCATCCAATAGTGACTGGGGGAGCGCAGTCACCCGGCTGGTGGCGAAGATACGGTCAGCGCGGACACGTGCAATGTCGGCTGAAGTGAAGAATATAGTAAGTCAAATAGCATGTAACGAAGACGGAAACTGACCTTGCATACCCGCAGCACCAGTCTGCGCATGTCCCCAAAAAGGGGAAGGAGAAGGTGAAGGAGAAACGTGGTCGTGAAGACGACATTCCCCCTGCACCAAGTCCTGACATGACACGGCAACTGGACTGCCTCCTCGACCTGCAGCAGCACCTCAAATGTGTCGAACACTCCAGCCCAGGAAAAATAATGTATTGTGTGGTCAAGCACTCGACAGAGAACACGAGTGGGGGGCATGATGAGATGACCCATGAGGATATGACGTTGTGGGCGAAGCGGATGGTAAGTGATGTAAAATCAAGTGAATGCAAAGAGACACTCACCGATTGTTTCAGTTGCTCGGCGGTCATACGACAAAATTTACTCTGCCCAACGCTGAAAACTTTGACTACCCACCAGTAAAAAAAGCACGAACCGACAGAACTGCGCCTACACTAGGAGCAGGGAACTCCACACTGCAAGCGACACCAGTTGTGCCGACTGCGTCGACATCCAGTCCAGGTCCATCGTGCCTTGCTCCGAGTCGGCCCTCATGCCTTTTAGTCCTTCTTGATTGCCTTGGAGAAATGAGGGTGCCGATGTTGATGGAGCTACTGTGGCTCATGGACGCTTACAACCCGGCCCTTGGTCTGAAGTACGTTGACTTGCAAGAAGAGCTCAACGACCTCGGAATTATCGATTCAGTGGACTTGTACTCACTACCGGTCGAACTGCTTGCATCGTTCGGAAGCATGGGCCAAGGGCTCGCACGCCGCCTCCTCGAGTATTGCCGAGACTCCCTCTTCTACCCTCTTGGTTTTGTGGAGACAAGGGGTGATGACTGTGACACGACCCAACTTGAAAAAGTGTCGATTCCTCAGCGGTTGAGGGAGTCATGGGACATAGACGAAGACGACCCCATGACAGAAGAAAGAATGGACTTCATGATGGAGTGGCTCCAAGAACGGTCCGAGGGCGAGGAGATTGATGACGAGGAGATTGATGACGAGGAGATTGACGACGAAGGCACATTGGTGAACGAGACCGAGGAGGATCATATGGGCAGGGCGACGTCGTACGAAGTGTGAGGTAGCTTTGTCAGCTATCCCACGGCCACCCCGAGCGTGTACATATACTGTAACCGCAGTCGGTAGCTTTCCCCGAGGTGGGTTCGATGCACCCATACCAGCGTAGCACATAACCTTTCAATTTATTGTGTATTTTTGTTCTCCAACCATCCGAGTGACCGCCTGCAACCATATATTCACGCGCACACAAGTAGATACATCAAAAAAACTAATGAGGGGCCTGGTACCCACAGTGCTTGTACCAGCCCTTTGCGTCATCCGCCGTGACAGAGTAGACGGCTGCCCAGAATGCGCAGTACACTTTGCCATCACCGGACTCGAGATCGGCATTGACGCGAGCACGATTCGCGCGCAGCCAGGCCTTGATGGATGAGAATGCGAGTTCGATCGGGTTGAGGTCTGGCGAATAGGTGGGAAGGTAAACGAGGCGTGCGCCGTGCCCCTCGACCAGTTCACGAATCCCGGCCACCTTGTGAATGGCTGCGTTGTCGACGACGAGGACCGAATTGGGCAGCGGCCATTTGTTCATGCGAGGGAGAAGGCCCTCAACGAATTGGCGAAAAATGTTGCCGGTAACGGCGTTCTCGACAACTTCAAGGTGTAATATTCCATCCAGGGAGATAGCAGGTAATATTGTGTACTTCGTGCCACGAAGGAAGAAGTCAAAGCGGCACGCGCGCTCACCGCGCATAGACCGGCATATGGCCTCCTCAGGGTGAGCCGATTGAAATGGCTCTTGTCGGCAAAGACCAGCTGCTCTGGGCGGAAGTGGGCAGCGATGAGGGCCATATACGCCTCGCGGTCTTGCTCATTACGCTCAAGAGCGCGACGTGTGACCTGTCATCGACGTGATGAGAATATTGGGGCTGATAGATAGATGAAGGTGTACACACCGCTTTCGCCGTGTATCCCCTCCTATGGAGGGAACACGTAATGGTGGGACGTGACACTTCAACACCACACGCTTCCCGTAACTCCACCTGCAGCTCCATGAGTGAAGCGTCGGGCTGGCGCCGAATGGTATCGCAGAGGAACTGTAACAGTGAGATAACACCCAGCACCGATGTATTGCAGACATACCTTCACCTGAATGGCAGTGAGTATACGTGGACGACCATTGTCGATTGGTGGTGGCAAAGATACCCTTCCCATCCTGCGATGTATGCTGCGGTATCTCCTGAGCGACCGTGCGTTGATTCCAGTGAGCCCATGGATCTCTGGATCATGCAGCCCTTGATGCGACATTGATAAGGCCAACTTCTTGATGTCATCGGAGTACCGGCGGACCATCGTTGAGGGTTTTCGTTGAGGGTTTGGAAGGGACGACAACCTGCTGAGCACGACAACGCAGACAACTATTCCATAACCCTAGTTTTCCGAGATAACTATTCTATAACCCCAATTCTTCATGACAGCCCAATTTCTCAAGGATTTACACACTCTTGAGTTTTGGATGTCCGCTGGGCTATGCGAAAGCTGAGCGGACACTCGTTATGAATACCGCTGTACTCTCCTCCTTCTCAGCTTCTTCTTGCGGAAATCGTGCAGAATACGCCCCATTTTATTACAGTAGTGACATATTACATTTGGATGATCCTTGTTCTTGCCAGTGTGTACTACGTTATGGGGCGCGTTCAGCTCTTCCGGCCTTCCTCATTGAGAATGGGAGTGGTAATATGACTATACCTTCGGAAGATGCGGGGCCAGAAGTGAGCAAGGTCATCTCACGTGCGACCATCACCGCAAGTGGTACTATGCGCATTAAAGTTGGCTTTGTCCACCCTCTCAATTCACCGAGCCTCTCCGACTTTGTGGAGATCTACGGTCACCTACAACTCTCTGATCAAGCGTTCTCGTCCGAGTCTTGTTTCAGCACCACTGGTGCGTATCCGTGACCCCTAGTGTCATGTAGTTTACGGTGTTTAGTACAGACCCAAGGTATTGGCACAATTCGCTCCAATCTGAGTATGAGGATGACGGGTTTAGTTCAGACGAGGTGGAGGGTCGGCTTCGGATGATGGAGACGATGCGGACCCAAGACTATTACGCTAGACTGGGATGGGGTCTTCATCCCAGGCCATCGCCCAGCACCCCCATCTTGATCCCCATCGCACGGTCTGACACCAGTGATCGCCACGGCTCTGTCTGTACCCCCCCACTCCGCGAGATACCTCCGACTGTCAATCCCGAAGATACTCACACTGCGCTCGGCACAGCTTCTGAGCCTCCAGCCAGTCCCTTTCCCGGAACCGTGGCTAGCTCAGTCGAGCTCACGCCGATCGAGCGTCGCGACTACGACCGAAGGAAAAACGAAGAGACTCTTGGGCCCGTGGAATGGACAGATAGACGATGCGATTGGATTTAATATTGACAACGGCGTCGTTGGCAATCTCATACTTGAGATCCAAGGTACCTTCCGTGATGGCGAAATAGTGAGTTGTTTCTGCCTTCCAAAACCGCTCCAGCGTTGACCAGATCTCAAGCGACACGCACGGGGTGAAATATAGACCCTTTTGTGGTCGTCTCATTCGGCAAGAAGGTCTTCCGTACGCGCGTCATCTGGCACTCGCTAAACCTGTGTGGGGAGAGCTACTTTTGCTCGTGCGCAAAAACGAGCGTTCGTTCCGTATGCGACTCACCCTGCTCGACTGGGATAAGCTCTCCTTTAATGACTTCGTCGGTGATGACCTCGCTGTAAATTTTCCCAAGAAGGACCCAAATACGGGGTTTTATCCTGAGGAAGAAGACGGCCCTCGCACCTTCCAACAATTCAACAGCAAGGGGCTCAAGCGTACTCCAACAATAAAATTCCGGTGAGCGTTGTGGTGCTACGCGGCAACGCCAACGATCACTAATGCGCCTGCCAGTGTGCGCAGCGCCAAATATCAGTTGTACGATGCTCTGCGGCAGCGGCTGTGCTCAAACAGTGTGACGCAAACGACACACGTACGATCATGCGCCTCGAGCTCACATCGTCTTACTCGGCTCGACATTGTCTACCCGAAACGATCATTCTTCACGCGCTGGAACAAGAGTTCCTAGAAGGACAAACCCACGTTCCCCAAGGCGATCCAGTGCCTCGAAACAGATTTGCAGGGCCACTTCCGCATATACAGGTCAGAAAGCGACGTTTGCAAGCACGAACTCGAAACAAGCATGGACACGGCCACCCCTAGATGTCTACTCTCCACAGCTCCCTAGCACCCCGCCACATGCACCCAAACCCCACTCCTGCGTTGACATGCCTTGCACATCGATGACGTCACACTATCAGCGCAACGGCATGCTGTGTCGCAGACCAAGCAGTAATTGCACGGAGACGATCATGTGACCACTCTCTGTACCAGGTTCCGAGAATGTCTGCGAGTCGGTGGGCGTCGACCCACGGTCGTAACTTGTCGACGTCCTGCTCGTATATTGGGTGTTGTTTCTCCGTTTCTTCCGTCGTGATTTCTGCGTGTTGCCTGGGGGTGCCTTCGGCGTTGGTGCTTCGTACGAATACATGATACTGGGGATACGAGAACGAGTAGCTCATTATCGTTGACGTTGTTCGTGACTAGGATGGTGACACTGCTGTCAGCGTTTTCGGGTAAGGTGGGGCGAGCTCGAGGAGAGACGTGGCTGGGTCGAGCTGTTGGTCAGGGGACCCTTACCCGATAGCCGTGCGACAACTTCTCGACGTCGTCCTCGCTCGTGACACGGGCTCGAGTGAGACGATGAGCGGCGACGACAAAGCGTTCGAGCGCGTGATCAACACCAAGACTTGCGACGCACGTACAATATCAAGGCATTCTCACTTATATACTGACCAGCAACTACGATGTACTTATGGACATGTTTACTTTTTTGAGTCGTCGATATCTGAATCACCCTCATCGTCGTCACAGCCATGTATAATCTTTTCTTTGGTGTCAGTCATGTCACCTCCCTTGAGAGTTGTTCCAATAAGTACCGATCGCAAACAGTCGACGCTTACATACCTTCTCTTTGCTCATTTCAATTAAGCGCCTGTGAATTGAGCCCAGTTGATCAACATCGAAAACCGCGGAGCAGACAATAATCTCTCCTGGGAGATCCTTCCGCGTCTTGTTTCGCAACTTTTCTGCTTTGATCTGGTTGTTTGTAACAAACACGTGATACCACTTGCGGCTTTTTAGGAACGAGGACGGAACTTCACGACGGATGTTTTCGAAGTCACCTAGATTGGCACTGTGCGTCGAAGAGACGGTCACCTGGATTGTAAAAAAAGAGTCTTGACTGCAGACAATGGCATCAAAAGCGGGGAAATTCTGGGAGGTGGGAATCAAACGGAAGAGGGCTGTGTGTTCATCCGCCTCCTTCAGTGATGCAGCGCTGTTAATAGCAAACGATCGCTCCCGACGAGACACAGGTATTTGGAGGCCCAGGGTGGACGGGCCAGACTCAGCGGCTATGCAGGGAAGAGGCTTCGAGGCGGGATAAGCGGACAAGCACGCAAGAACATAGGTTTTAAGGATGCAACCCGCGGATGATCCGAACCATTTATGTGTGCTCAGCATTTTGTAAAACATAACTTGCTCAGCGACCTCGGTCTTGATGGTGCAAAGTAGGATAATTTTTTCAATACGTCTTGTGGCCACGTGTGCAGTCAGGCAGCTTCTCTCTTCGCCCCTTGGTCGGACGGAAACAATCTTGTGGGATTCCTCAAACGGGTCGACATAAGAATGTTGGAATTTTCGGACAAAATCTTCCACAGCGTTTTCGACATCGATCGCGTAATCCGCCTCTTGACTGGGATATCGTGTCAAGTTTACACATGTGCGCGTAGAAGGGCCCCATGTATTGTAAATACGTTGGAGCTCGTCACAGTTCAGATTGAGTATGTTTCTGTTGGGTGATGCTCAGCAAGAGAGGAGACACTTGTAAAAGTCAGACAAACCCAAGAGTGTCGATCTCTTCAGACGAAAAGTAGTCCATTACATACCGAGTCGCTTTGAGATTCTTATGCCACCTCTTCCAGTTCTTCTTGGCTGGTGGTGTTGTTTGAATTATCCGGACGACTTGTGCCTTCGCTGCAGCCTGAAAGGCGTTGCATGGCTCCATATTGTCTGTAGTACTTGAGTCGGCGAGGGCCAAAGTTTGTTCTGGGATAGTACCAGAGAATTCCCGGGGCCCGCTGGTGTCGAAGAGTATAGAGCCACCAAGTAGTTGAAACGCTGTCGGACTCTTGCTGCTTAACCGGCGAAGTAGGACATAATATAGAAAAGAGGTCTTTCCTACAGAAGAATAGTCAGTTAGATGTGTTAGTATTTAGCGGAAACCTCGTACCAATCCCAGGGTGTCCAATTACAACCACACTATCTCTCCGTTGCATTGACGGCCCCAAATCCAGTGAGTCAAATGTGGTGATGAACTCTGGGCGGATTAAGAGAACATCTTCATCGAAGCCAAGCCACTTTAGACCCAGCTCTCTGAGTCGCTCAGAGGGCACATATGTCAACTTGTCTTGCTGGCCATGGACGGTCTCCGCTACTGGGAGAGGTTGGCCCCACATAACTCTATACAGGTGCCAGGCGGCTTGCAACTCATTCGACATACTGCCTGGGAAGGGTCAAAGGTTACGACATTGTGATAACAACTCGGATGACGGACGCACCACTGAGACCAGAGGCACTGGGAACGAGCTTGAGAAGAGACTCTGTCCGTACCAACTTGGGTGATTTGCCGTGTTCTGATTTGTCCTCGGCCTTGCGCTTTCTGATAGATATTTCTATTTGACATATGGTGACCCAGTAAGTAACATGAAGCAGAGGATACTCAAACCTGCGGCACTGACCACTGGGCAACCTCACGCAAATATGAAGGCGATACTCAGTTGGTTCATCTGGCCATAATTCTTGGATCTGTGCCATCGGACGATCCATGACCCAGGCATCGTCCGGCGCCCGCAACTCACAGATATTACCCTCGTGTGGTGTGGGGTCTATGTCAACCTGACCAAAGAGAGAAAAGTTCAAGTGTCAGTTGGAACGGAAATGAAGAGCCCTGATAAGACAGACCTGCAGAAAGACTAATTCCATGGCTTTGACCCCATTCCAATATCCGTCGCTGCCCTCTTCGTGAACCTTCTTTTTCAAGTCGGCAACATTTTGGCCCGGGAAAACGGTAATCTTGTGATACGTGTCTTTTCCCTCAACAAAAAACCAAAGGTCATATTTGGTCATCGAAACGTAGGAAGAAGTAGTTTGGGAGGCTCTGCTCAACCCCCTAAGACGTCACTGGCTTGATAAATCAGGATCGGAGGTGACCACATATGCAATGAGTCCCACACAAACCCAAACACCATGGGGGTTCCGCTCCGGCTGGGCGGTTGAGGGTTTTCAGCGCCCTGGAAGAGGTTTCGAATGAGCGCACATTACAGTATCTATGCTACCAATGACAGTTCTTAGCCCTGCAAACACTCGGTACTGGCCCACATGGACCCGTGCCATGCGCCCAGTCCACTTGGATCCCAAAACCAGAAGTACGTCCTGAGCCGGGTTCTAGCGTAGAGTAGAACGATCTGCATACGAACCAGTATTCGCCCATGATATGAGTATAGAATGCTGGTCGTGAATCAGCGTTTTCGTCAGGCAATAAGGACACACCACTATATCGTGCCTGAACCTCCGATGTGAGCAACTTTTTGAATGCGATGTTCGATCACGAGTCTGCCGGCGGCGGGGGAGCACCTCTGTTCCCATCTGTACCTCTGCCCCTGCCGCGCTTTCCAGAGCTGTGCCCGGAGAATGTGGCAGCGCTGGTATCTGATGGCGCTTGCTGAGACTGACGCGGTGGGGACGGCGGCTTCGCCTCGTGTTGAAGGATCGTCGGGGCAGGCAAGACGCCCGGCTGAGGTGCGAGTACAGGGTTCCGCGCAGGAGCATCCTCTTCCTTCTTTTCCTGCTCCTGCCATCCTTCTTCTCTCGCGGGGGACCATCCTTGGCGGTCTCCTCCTTCTTGGTTCCGCGGTGACGCTCGCTGCTACCGCCAGCCCTTGGATACACCTGCGCCGCTGAGAGCGACCCCGAACTGCCGAGACATAAGGCCGAGCACTGGTCGCGGGCGCCTTCCGGATCCGTTGGATCCCATGGCGGCTGCAGGTGCCAGCGCGGGCGCTGACGCACTGGCACCAGTCGGGGGGGGCTGGAAACTGCCGCCACCTGCGTAGCTGGGTCGAGCGGAGCAGAGGACTGCTTGGATGATTGGGCTTGCGCAAGTTGCGCCGATTCATAGTGCTTACTGGCCCGTGTGGACTTGTTGAAAGAGTCTCCAAAGACTGTAGAAAAGCGATGTATTCTTCGCCTAGAATCGCCTATCAGGCATGAAGTGGGAGTCGAGGAGATGCGATGCGCCTGTTCGGTACAGGGAATGCAGCGTCACGCGTCACGCGTCACGACGCTGAGGCCAGTCCAAGGGCCAGTCTGTAGTTTCCGATTGACCCTGCATAGTAGGATCTGGGTTCTCACTCTTGCTTGCCATACTACAGTACTTAAAAATCCTCATTTGAACGGCTGGTTACGAGTCTACAAACTCGACACCTTAGGCCTTTCCTCCGAGAGGAGCGACTTAATGAAGAAACGGGTTTGTTCCTCCGACTCCTCCAGATGCATCAGCTGCATCGTGCCTCCTAAGCCAGGTTCGTCCCACGGCAGCCCAGGAGCAAATCATAACAGAACTGAGAAGCGTCGTCCAGGACGTAGGCATAGCATTGGGAGAGCAAACCTCCCATGGCCATCTTGAGCGTGAATGACGCAAATGCGGTAATCGTCGTCCGTCCAGCACCGACAATCTCCCTAGTGCCAGTGGTAATCGGGAAGATTTGAGCTCCAGTCGAACTTGCTTTCTGTGGGGCAAGATAATTTGATTCCACTCCCATGTCGGGAATAACACTACAGTAACAGGAACGAAGGCTGGTGCGTTGACATCGACAAAGTTGACTTCGGGGGTCCGATCTCCATCTCGTATGCATACACTCTGGCTGGCAAACCCGGACACGAAACACCGTAGACCTCCAAGGAACCCCATTACTGTACTTCCTTTCGAAGCAACGCTAGCGAGCGTCACCAGAACACATTCCAAATCTCGATTTAGCACAGAAATTAGTCGTTTGATCATTCAGAAGCATTCAGAAGCATTCTCAGACAGAAGCTTTCAGAAACACTGGCATTTGGCTCACTTAGCCCCCCACTCTTGTTTACAGATGCCTCCCTGAGTCTCCCAGCGATTGGAGGCGTGCTCATTCCAACTCTCGATTTAGCAAGGAAGTTAATTGTTCGATCTTCGGAAGCATTGGCTCGCTTAGCTCCCATCCATGTTTACAGATGCCTCCCCAATTGCCTCCTATTGATTAGAGGCGTGCTCATCATTCCAAATCTCGATTTAGCACGGAAGTTCATTGTTTGATCTTCGGAAGCATTCAGAAACCTTCAGAAACGTTTGGCTCACTTAGCTCCCATCCATGTTTACAGATGCCTCCCCAATTGCCTCCTATTGATTAGAGGCGTGCTCATCATTCCAAATCTTGATTTAGCACGGAAGTTCATTGTTTGATCTTCGGAAGCATTCAGAAACCTTCAGAAACGTTTGGCTCACTTAGCTCCCATCCATGTTTACAGATGCCTCCCCAAGTGACTCCTATTGATCAAAGGCGTGTTCATTCCAAATCTCGATTTAGCACGGAAATCAATTGTTTGATCTTCGGAGGCGTTTGGCTCGCTTAGCCCCACTCACATTCACAAACGCCTCCCCATTTTGCAAACTGACACACGTGATAGTAGAGGAACTACTTCGCCACCTCGACCATTGAGACCTGGGCTATATAAGATGACCCTCCTTACACCCTCCTCCGAGTCGATATCGTTCTTTTCTCTCTCTTGCATACTACTTCTTCTACGTTTCGATGACCAAATATGACCTTTGGTTTTTTGTTGAGGGAAAAGACACGTATCACAAGATTACCGTTTTCCTGGGCCAAAATGTTGCCGACTTGAAAAAGAAGGTTCACGAAGAGGGCAGCGACGGATATTGGAATGGGGTCAAAGCCATGGAATTAGTCTTTCTGCAGGTCTGTCTTATCAGGGCTCTTCATTTCCGTTCCAACTGACACTTGAACTTTTCTCTCTTTGGTCAGGTTGACATAGACCCCACACCGCACGAGGGTAATATCTGTGAGTTGCGGGCGCCGGACGATGCCTGGGTCATGGATCGTCCGATGGCACAGATCCAAGAATTATGGCCAGATGAACCAACTGAGTATCGCCTTCATATTTGCGTGAGGTTGCCCAGTGGTCAGTGCCGCAGGTTTGAGTATCCTCTGCTTCATGTTACTTACTGGGTCACCATATGCCAAATAGAAATATCTATCAGAAAGCGCAAGGCCGAGGACAAATCAGAACACGGCAAATCACCCAAGTTGGTACGGACAGAGTCTCTTCTCAAGCTCGTTCCCAGTGCCTCTGGTCTCAGTGGTGCGTCCGTCGTCCGAGTTGTTATCACAATGTCGTAACCTTTGACCCTTCCCAGGCAGTATGTCGAATGAGTTGCAAGCCGCCTGGCACCTGTATAGAGTTATGTGGGGCCAACCTCTCCCAGTAGCGGAGACCGTCCATGGCCAGCAAGACAAGTTGACATATGTGCCCTCTGAGCGACTCAGAGAGCTGTGTTTAAAGTGGCTCGGCTTCAATGAAGATGTTCTCTTAATCCGCCCAGAGTTCATCACCACATTTGACTCACTGGATTTGGGGCCGTCAATGCAACGGAGAGATAGTGTGGCCATAATTGGCCACCCTGGGATTGGTACGAGGTTTCCGCTAAATACTAACACATCTAACCGACTATTCTTCTGTAGGAAAGACCTCTTTTCTATATTATGTCCTACTTCGCCGGTTAAGCAGCAAGAGTCCGACAGCGTTTCAACTACTTGGCGGCTCTATACTCTTCGACGCTGGCGGGCCCCGGGAATTCTCCGGTACTATCCCAGAACAAACTTTGGCCCTCGCCGACTCAAGTACTACAGACAATATGGAGCCATGCAACGCCTTTCAGGCTGCAGCGAAGGCACAAGTCGTCCGGATCATTCAAACAACATCACCGGCTCAGAAGAACTGGAAGAGGTGGCATAAGAATCTCAAAGCGACTCGGTATGTAATGGACTACTTTTCGTCTGAAGAGATCGACACTCTTGGGTTTGTCTAACCTCTGCGAGTGTCTCCTCTTGCTGAGCGTCTCCCAACAGAAACATCCTCAATCTGAACTGTGACGAGCTCCAACGTATTTACAATACATGGGGCCCTTCTACGCGCACATGTGTAAACTTGACACGATATCCCAGTCAAGAGGCGGGTTACGTGATCGATGTCGAAAACGCTGTGGAAGATTTTGTCCGAAAATTCCAACACTCTCCGACATATATCGACCCGTTTGAGGAATCCCACAAGATTGTTTCCGTCCGACCAAGGGGCGAAGAGAGAAGCTGCCTGACTGCACACGTGGCCACAAGACGTATCGAAAAAATTATCCTACTTTGCACCATCAAGACCGAGGTCGCTGAGCAAGTTATGTTTTACAAAATGCTGAACACGCATAAACGGTTCGGATCATCCGCGGGTTACATCCTTGAATCCTATGTTCTCGCATGCTTGTCTGCTTATCCCGCCTCAAAGCCTCTTCCCTGCATAGCCGCTGATTCTGGCCCATCCACCCCAGGCCTCGAAATACCTATGTCTCATCGGGAGCAGTTGTTCACTCTTAGCAGCGCTGCATCACTGAAGGAAGTGAATATGCACACAGTTCCCTTCTGTTTGATTCCCACCTCCCAGAATTTCGCCACTTTTGATGCCATTGTCTGCAGTCAAGACTCTTTTTTTACAATCCAGGTGACCGTCTCTTCGACGCACAGTGCCAAACCAGATGGCTTTGAAGACATTCGCCGTGAAGTTCCGTCCTCGTTCCTAAAAAGCCGCAAGTGGTATCAGGTGTTTGTCACAAACAACCAGATCAAAGCAGAAAAGTTGCGAAACAAGACGCGGAAGGATCTCCCAGGAGAGATTATTGTCTGCTCCGCGGTTTTCGACGTTGATCAGCTGGGATCAATTCAGAGGCGCTTAATTGAAATGAGCAAAGAGAAGGTAGGCGTTGACTACTTGCGACTGTCAATGGTACTTATTGGAACAATTCTCAAGGGAGGTGGCGCTAAAGAAAAGATTATACATGGTAATGACAACGATAGCGACAACGACGAGAGTGATGCGGAGTGATACTCACGTAAATAAATGCCTTGGACTTTTTATTTATCGATATCAGTTCCGTAGATGTGAATTGTTGAAACGCAGCGGGCTCTGGCACATTAGAGCATTCACACACGCCGAGCAGCAGCAAACATCCGCGTGAAGCCGAGCCCGACCTCGTGGAACCGAAACTTCCACGCACGGGAGGCCGGTTTGAGGCCGTACAACACTTTCTTCGGACAATGGACCTGAGCCCCCTGTCCAGTAACATGAAACCTCATATAGGCCTTATAAGTGTTGTATCTAAATATCATTCCCGAGAGCTCGCCGTTGAGATGCGAACTGCTCAACCCTCTTGTGCCAGTCCTCCAGTGAGTCCAGTGCGGCCGATGTTTCTGGCGAAACCAATGCAACGATTTCAACGCGCAAGGATGCATGAGAAAGATTTGTCTCCGGGATACGTGTGTATCCCATAGCCACCACCAGTACTTCCATTCGACTTCAACTAAACTCTGACTTACAGTAATGAGGTTCCACGCTCCCGGCCTTCGTTCTTGGTCAGCGCAGTCATACACCTCGTCCTCCATTCGTCCTTCTCCACAGACGCATATCCTCCATAGGTGACATATTTGCCCACGTGAGCTGCTGCCACTGCTTGCCAGCAACACCGTGCAGACCAGCTGTCGACCATGTTGCGCGGTGTTCTCTTCGTCCATGCAGAAATAACGCAGATTGATCAATGGTCAGAACAACCGTGCACGCAGTATCCAGTCAGCGCATCCCTCCAGTGAGATGGCCAGAGGCGACGGCACCCGATCGACACTTCGCGTGGCACTTCACGATGATATGCGAGCACGGTATTCGTTCGTTCTCAGGTGTGGAAGGGAGAGGTGTCAATGGAGAAGGAGTGAAGGTGGTATATCCCGATCACACTCGAACCACTTTTGTCTAAGGACTCGATATGTTTGATTCACTCACTTCACTGTCTGTACAGGAGGCAAGTGAAGGAGCGCGTGCATACAGCGCAGGTGGCACTGCTGCCGGGTTAGGCGCGCGAGGGCTTGCGTGCAGACGCAGGTTTGGGTGTGGCTCGGCACTGCAGGGACTTACAGTGACTCGTGCTTTCACTCTTTGCAGTCTCCCAATCTATTTGGGAGTTGCTAGTTAATGGCATGGGAACTAACACGCTTCATTTGGCCGTGCAATGCGCCGTTTCTTTCGGATAGCGGAACAGTTACACGCAAAGATATACTAGTAAGTCACATCGACTAGGCATAAGCTCTAGCGATTACCACATTACTAACCGCGTCCAGATGCTCAGGTATATTAATATATAGTCACTGTCGTGCTACATTGACCGAGGAGTACTCAGATTTCACGGATATAGCGCTGTTAAGAGAGAGAGAACTACCGTAGATACAAACGTATTTTTCAGGTGGAACATTAGAGACGAGTTTGAGTTCAAAGAGAGATATATAATATTCGACAACAACAGACACGATATCCCAAAAGACGAAGGCCCAACCCCACTCGATGGTCCAGGATCACCACTCACGCGCCTTCGCCCGCGGCAACCGGAACGCTCGGAGGAGGCGGGACAGTCGTCGGTAGGGGGGGCGGCGGGGGCGGCAGCGTCTGCGCCTGTCCTTGCGGCAGCGGGGGCGGCAGGGGCATCCGATGCGCGTGGGCGTGGGATACCAGCGCCGGCGACCTGGGTGGTGGCGCCGACGCGAGGGACGGCGGAGGCGGGGGCGGGGGCAGGACGACGCGCTCGCGCTCACCGTCCATTGGCTTCGAGCTGGGGCTCATGGGCGGCGGGTGCATGCGCTGGGATTTCGGCGGCGACATCGTGCCTTGGCCCTGTAGCAGGACCTGCTGCTGCACGGGCGCTGACTGGGACGGCGCTGGGAGTTGTGGACCGGGGGAGACCATGCGTCCTGGCAGCACGCGCGTGCGAGCGGGCGAGCCTAGTGGCGTCGTCCCGCTTTGTGAGGGAGATGGCTGCGGTGGTGGTAGTGGTTGCTGTTGTTGTTGTTGTGGCGGTGGTGGTTGAGCAGAATCGCTGAACGATCCGCGGGACGAGCGCGGTACGGGTGAGGGCAGAGGTGCGCTGAGAGGTGTCATGATTCGCTCATGGGGCCCAGTAGGAGGCGGGCCGGAGGCCGGTCTGCCACGATCGCGTTCGCGTTCCCTTTCCCGTTGATCGCGATCACGATCTCTTTCCCGGTCTCGCTCACGTTCACGGTAGCGCGGCGATGGCGGCTCCCGTTCGCGTTCCCATTGCCGCGGCGGAAGCGGTGCGCCACCACCCGGTGTCAGGTTGATCACTTCTGTTCCAGAGGCACGCGAAGGCTCAAGGTCACGCGTTGGCAAGAGGCGTGAGCCATCGTAAGGAGCATGAAGGGGCGAAATCGGGGGCGGGGGCTGAGAGGAAGGCGGGGGTGCAGAGCTGGAACTATGGTGGTGGTGGTGCACGTGGTGATAATGTAGGTGATGATGGTGGTGTCCACTCGGCGGGTGGTGCGTCTGTGGAGGTGGCAGGGCCGGACCCTGCCCAGGCCCGACGTGCGAGTCAGACCGAGAATGTGGGATTGGACGAGTGGGAGCGCTGGGTTGTGGCTGCTGTGGCTGCTGTTGCATCATGTAATGTTGTAGCTGGAGTTGTTGCTGCTGTTGCTGTTGCTGCTGTTGTCTGTGCATCAAGAAATCCATTTCTCGCTCGCGTTCCTTGACGCGCTCCATTTCGATATCCTCTCTATCGCGTTCGTCTCGTTCATAACCAGACTCGCCAGGGCCGTGGGCCACCCGCGTTAGGCACCCATCCATTAACCTTGGTGCCGTGTTGTGGCGTCAAAGGACGGCTAAACGGACCTGAGCCATGTTCAAGCTCGTGCTGGAGGCCCGAAGGACCCGGGGGGTACCGTCTGCGCGGTGGCGGTGGCCGGGGGTGGCGGACGCCCGTAAGGCGACCCGTCGAGTACGACGGTCATACCTGGAGGGGCTGGTGGCCCAAATGATTCATAGCGTGACGGTAGAGGTTCGGGGGGCCATCTATTGTTAAGGAGGTAGTCGAGGTCATGCGTAATTTCACCCAACGACAATGAAGGTAAGGAAGGGTATGCGCGGTGTGGTACCAGATGATCCCTTGCTACGGCGACTGGAGGAAGAGCCTTGTGGGTTTTTGTTGATAATCTCGTGGAGTGTTGGCGGAATAAGGATCTCATGTGGAACGGGGGGAAGACGAAGCACTGGCTTGAAGTTAACACGACATGGACAGTTACGGAGTGCTGTTGTAGACTTGCCTGGCTGCGGTCTTTCCGCCGCGCGACGATCACGCTCAAGCTTCCGACGCTTGCGATTCGTCTCCGCAATCATCGTCGTTTGCAATTCGTCTCGGGCAAGCTGCGTTGGGGTAATCGTCAACACAGCGCTAACAGTCGCGCGCTCGAGAAACGCACCATCCACCAACTCCAAACGGAGTTTTCCTCTGCGCGCCTCCGCTTGAGAACATTGGCGACCTCGTAGTTTCTCCGCCGTGCTGCGAGCTCTATGCGCTTATCCCGCCTTCTGGACAGCTCAGAATGTAGATGCAATGATTCTGGATGCGTTCCTAAACGGATACAGGGAAAAGATCAGCGGACATGTAGATAAGTCGCTCGTTTGGTGCATGACGCGCACCATTCTCGACAAGCGCCTCCTCCCACGCGAGCGCCTCCATCTTCTCAACATAGACGCGCTCACGCAAGAGCGCGAACTTGAGCTCGATGGTAGCAAGTGCATCAAGTGCCTCGGCACGGTGCTCATGTTGTAGATCGGCCTCTGTCTCTGCGTCAACTGCCTCGTCTTCGACCTCAGCGTCCTCTGCCTCAACGTCTTCGGGTTCTGGAATATCAACGTCCGGGGCGTCTTCCGGGGGTGGAGATGGAGAAGGGGACGCAGTCGGAGTGGGTGCATCATCCACTAGGGTCTTGCCTATGATGGATGCCACGACTTGAGTGGAAGGGGCTGCAGGGGTGGGTGCAGGGACAGGGGCGGGCAGCGCCGTTTATGGAGGGAGTCGGGGGTTCTGGCGCGTCCTCATCGACGTCCATGGCAGCATTCTTCGGCCTCTGGATCTTCTTCTTCTTCGGAGGCGGTCTCATTTTCACTTTCGACGTCATCGACTTCCGCTTCCAGGGCAGCGGGGTCTTCCTCGTCCTCGGTGAGGTCAGGGGTGGTTCCCTTAGTAGCAGCTGTGGGAGCTGGCGGTGCAGGTGGGAGAACGTCATCTTCAGGGTCCTGTCCGGTCTCTGATTCTGCGTCTTCGTCTACACCGCTGTCGCTGAGGGATTCTGCGCGTGGAACACGCCGGCGACGACGAGGGGTGACATCGTCGTCGTCATCATCGTCGTCATCTCTTTCTTCCTCTTCTTCTGCGTCGTCGTTAACTGTATCACGAGAACGGGGGGTGCGGACAGCATTGACGGGACGTCGGACGCCAGGTTGCTCCTCCTCATCTTCTTCCTCCTCCATTGGGTGGGGCTGGGGAACGGGTGGTTCTTCCTCCTCCTCCTCCTCTTCTTCCTCTTCTTCGGGATCGTCCTCTATATCACCGTCTTGTTCGGCAGGCTGCTTGCGACGTTTGCGCCTGTAAGTCCAATCCCACTTGGGCTCAGAGGTTTGGCGCCGGGAGGGTTTTGGTGTGGGGCGTGTAGCAGTGGGACCGCCTTTGGAGTCGTCTGGACCGTCGTCCTCGTCCTCGGAAAGAGGAGTGACTTTGTCACCATCAACCTCCTCGTCGGTTAATTCGGATAATTCGGAACTTGTGTCGAGTTGTTGTGTAGCAGACTTGTTGCTGGCAGTATTGGCGGACCTAGAAGGTATATTTGAAGGAGGTGGTGGAGACGGGGACGGAGAGGAGAGGGGATCGGAAGAAGCCATTGACCTTGGCGTGTTGAAAGCGGGAGTGTGTCTGGTCTGTCCCTCGGAGACAATCTGTCCCATCATGTGACCCGTTCACACTCATGTCCCCCCTCACTCGTCTCCTCGCTATTTTCTTCACAAAGACTCCATACGTATCTCAGAACTCTCAATCAATGTCCTCATCTGTTCCCCCATCTCAAGTTGCCATCTTTGCTGCTGGCTGCTTTTGGGGCGTCGAGCACGTCTTCTTGACTCAATGGCCCATCAAAGATGATAAAGGAATCCTCAAAACGGCTGTCGGATACACCGGTGGTCATCCAGACGTTTCTAATCCGACCTATCGGCAGGTCTGCTCGGGAGACACCAATCATGCCGAGGCCCTGAGGATAGAATTTGATCCGAGCAAGGTCACATATGCCGAGCTCGTCGGTTCGTCATGCTACTTCATTTCATTGTGACTTCTTCTCCCTAACTTGCATCGATTCGCAGAGTATTTCTATCGCACACACGACCCCACAACTCTCAATTCCCAAGGTCCAGATCGCGGCACTCGTGCGTCTGACTCTTTCCCTCGTGCGTCTTCGTTACTCACATCCGTCTAGAATACCGCTCCGCCATATTCTTCAATACCCCAGAGCAAGAGGCCGTTGCCCGTCGTGTGACAGAGGAGGTGCAAGAGAAGCACTTTACCCCAAAGGGTCAGAAGATCGCCACCACCATAGAAGCTGCAGGACCTTGGTACGACGCCGAAGAGTATCACCAAGAATATCTATTCAGGAACCCCAGTGGTTACCAGTGCCCTACTCACAAGCTCCACTGGTAAGATAGTTGGCGGTGTCTAAGGTGGCTGGGGATAAAAACTACTGCTGTATATATACGCAACTAATTCGCCATCGACGAATGGGATGATGATAACGACGATTCATTCTCACGACCAAAATTCACAAAGACGCCATCAGAGGTATAAAGCCCGTCCCTTTAATGTAACAAGGTAAGGGTGTGCCGAACGGGCGATGTCACTGCACGTCCCGTCTCTAAGGAGGGTCGCACTCGTCGCTCTGCACTACAGTTCTCATCACCGGCGATTTTGATCGTGGAAGAATCAAAGAAAAATACACAACACGAACCAGCCCATATATATTCATGGATTATGTCATCAAGCGCCTATCTACTATCAGAGAGCACAACATGGCCAGCCTAATAGATGTCTTCAACACCTGCGACAACTTCCGCCCGCACCTATCCCCAGAGCATCTTGTGCCGTTTCTCCTCTCCCAGGGCACCCGTCCCGCCCTTGGCCTCCTCCGCTCGTCCGTCGTCGCCGCTCTCCGAGCCGACAACGCCTGGCGCGCCGCCCACGGCCATCCGCTCGCATGGGACATCCCAGAGCCTGTGCTCGCAGACGCACACCCGCCGAGCACCGAGAGCGACAGCTCCCCGCTGCCACCACCGCCATACATCGCATTCGCGCCGCTCCTAGCGAGCGGAACGCCCGCCGCGCGCACGCTCGCGCTCGCAGAGACCCTCGGGCGCTGGCGGACCGCGGCCAACGGCAATCAGGACGGCAACTCGCCCGCGTCCGCGTTCGGCAGATGCGATCGGCGGCGCACGGTGGCGCACCGAGTGGTACGACGTGTACGCCGCGCCGGGCGGTGCGCTGCGCACGGACGGACGGGACCCGCGCACCGTGCTCGAGGCGCCGCGCGGCGCGAGCGGGTACGTGTTCTCGATGGAGCGCTCGGCGTGTGCGCTGTTTGGCGTGGTCACGTATGGCGTGCACATGACCGTGTATGAGCGAGACGATGGTGGCCGGGTGCGGGTCTGGGTGCCGCGACGAGCCTCGACCAAGCCGACGTGCGTCTTGTGCCCCTCTCGCCCGTGTACTGCCCCCTCACGCGGACGTCGTCCTGTGTTTGTATAAAGCTTCCCCGGCTTTCTTGACAACTCGGTCGCGGGCGGGATCCCTGGGGGGACGACCGCGTTCGACTCGATCGTCAAAGAGGCTGCAGAGGAAGCGAGCCTGGACCCCGAACTCGTGCGCGAGCGTGTACGCGCCGTCGGCGCCGTGGCATATTACTATCAGACTAAAGCCGGGTGGCTGCAGCCTGAGGTCGAGTATGTGTATGATATGCGCGTCGAACCAGGCGAGGTGCAGCTCGCTCCGATGGATGGAGAGGTTGAGTCCTTTGAAGTCCGTCTCGTTTTCTTCCCCTTTCGGTTGTCGAGTAATGGTGGGTGTACAGCTTTTGCCGCTCGATGAGGTGGTCGCGCGGATGCACGCGGAGGAGTTCAAGCCGAATTGTGCGGTCGGTGCGTCGCGTTTCCGTTTCTGGCTCAAGTGCATCGCTCTCACGTAGGCGCAAGTTCTCATCGATTTTATGGTGCGACATGGATATTTGACGCCTGAGAATGAGCCACGATACCTTGAGATCACCCAACGACTTCACGGACAGTTCGATTTAGAGCGCTGGTGAACGATGTCGTAATACTTTACATACTGTAGTAGTATGCACATGGAAGATCGTTCGGTTGCTGCTACAACCACAACGTAGATCGTGACAATACCCAAACCATGTCTTCCACTAAGAAACGTGCGAAGCCATATCCTTACTGCTAGTCAGGCTGAGAACAACTCTCTCATTTCATCAAGCTCTCCCATTCTATGTCACTTTCACGGCAGGTGCCATCGCTGGTGTCTCTGAAATCCTCACGTTCTATCCCTTGGGTGAGTGTGCATTCCGACCGTGGTTTATAGTTACTCATCGTTACGCTATCTGCGCTCTCGTTAGATGTTGTTAGTGCTTTTCTCTTTTTCTTCCGGATCTTGCGATGGGGCGCACTCGACAAAAAATGTCGATGGTAACTTGTACACATTCTCTAGGTCAAGACCCGCATGCAGCTTGAACGTGGCAAATCTTCGACCGGCCTTCTCGGATCCTTCCAAACCATCATTCGCGAAGAAGGGTACGTCCTCAACCTCCCTCCTAGCGGACATTGACCCTTTCGTTTCACAGCTTCGGGCGTCTCTATCGCGGTAAGCGAACATCTCGCCTGGAGTCACACGCTTGACAAATTATACGGTCACAAGGTCTCGTCCCTCCACTACTACTCGAAGCACCCAAGCGTGCAACAAAATTGCACGTGTCCTCTTAACCTAGCACCGTCTCGTTTTGAGCCTCGTTACCCCAATTCAGTGCCGCGAATGACTTTTGGGGAAAGAGTTTCAAAAAATTGTCTGGCGAGACCGAAATGACACGACAGCTTTCCATCATCACGGGTTGCAGCGCGGGTGCGACTGAAAGTTTCATCGTTGTACCCTTTGAGCTCGTCAAGATCAAGTGCCCTAGCTTCTTTCCATCATATATACGGACATCCATTGACGGCCAAGCATCTTAGGTTGCAAGATAAATCCCTGGCGAGTACCTACAATGGTCCCATCGACGTCGTTCGGCAGATTGTCCGCAAGGACGGCATCCTGGGTCTTTATGCTGGCATGGAGGCGACCTTCTGGCGGTGCGTGAACCCGCCATGGCGTTATTCCATGTGCAGCTTGACCTCGCATTGTGCTGCCGCAGGCACTTGTGGTGGAACGGCGGCTACTTCGGATCTATCTTTCAGGTCAAATCGATGCTCCCAAAAGCTGAGGTACTACACTCGTTCTATACATGCCGTGGGCCGCTAAATGCGCCTTTAGACACCTCAGGGAGAACTCTTGAACAATTTTGCATCGGGAAGCGTTGGAGGCTTCGTAGGAACGGTCATCAATACCCCGTATGTTGAGAGCTATTTACACCTCCGGGCTGCAATGCTAAACTCCCTTACTAGATTCGACGTCAGCAATCCCCCTTTTAATATGACAGCTCCTACTCAACTTCCTTCTCCAGGTCGTCAAGTCTCGCATCCAAGGCGCTGAAAAATTACCCGGTGTTATTCCGAAATACAATTGGACGTATCCTGCGTGAGTGAGGGTTGGTCCTATATCCTGAGAATCGCTCACTGTTTTTCTCTTACGTCTACACAGACTTGTTACTATTTTCCGTGAGGAGGGACCAGCTGCACTGTACAAGGGCTTCGTACCGAAAGTACTAAGGTTAGCACCAGGGGGTGGGGTGCTATTGCTTGTGGTCGAGTTCACGCTGGGCGTGTTCCGGAAAGGTGTGTTTTCGCGATGCGGTTGTCCAGCACTGACTGAGGTTGCTTTCTAGCGTTGGGTCCGCCATATATCTGATGTAATATATAGACGAACAAGGGGGTGGCGGGACCGGAATTTTTGATGTGATGTCAGAATTTCTTTTTCGGCAGTTTTCGGCCCCCCTCCCCCCCACTCGCTATTGTGTCTGCTGCATTTGTGTGTGGCCTTAGTGACTCAAGTACGACATATCCCCGACCAAGGCGGCCACCCATGTAAGATTTCGTGCCGTGCAAAAGGGTGCATGGCCATTTGCGACCACCTTTGACCACCTGACCTAGTTGGGCTCTACATAGCACACTTTGTGTTCCTGAACCTGCAGCACTTGTGTGTGGGCTTAGCGGTTAAACATCGATGTGTTTTCAGCCATTGCGAATTACCTCACGGAATATCATGCCCTGTGGAGGCATGCACACCTGCAGCGACCTGCTTTGCACTTGCATCCTCACCCACTATCATTTCACTGCTGCATTTGTGTGCGACTCCACAATACTGATGTGGTGCCACGACTCCACAATACTGACATGGCGCCCCACCCATGACGCTACGGACTTAGCTTACAAGTAGTACTGTAGTACATGAAGTTACTGTAACTATTGTATACCAAACATGAATAAAATGTCTTGATTTCTGAGTGCACGAGTGTGAAAAAATACCTGCAGGTATGTGTGCCATGCACAAATGACCGGTCGAAAACTGTCATGAAACTGATCACAACTGGTTATCGACTGGTCAACATGTGGACCAGTAAATGTTGTGCTTGGACCGGTCTTAGACTGGCATTAACTGGTCCAGAGTGGTCCGGTCTAGATTTTATAGTTTTTCATCCAGTTTTAGACTGGTTAAGGTCACAGTTTTTTGTAAATGTGTTAAAAAACTGGACCTGACTGGACCTCAAAGCACTAAACACGATAAGATAAGTTTTTTTTTTTTGTTTTTTTTTCCCACTCACCCTGACATTGCAGGCCATTGTCGCCCCCCTCGTGCACGCAAGTCACCTCCATTCGCCCCTGCCCCAACACCCCGCCACTGCCAACCCGCCACGCCGCCCTGACATGGCATGCAAGACCTTCAGCCCGATGAGATAAGTTTTTTTTTTTGTTTTTTTTTTTTTTTCCCGCTTACCCTGGGCATTGCAGGCCATTGCTGCCCCCTTGTGCATGCGAACCACCTCCATTCGCCCCTGCCCCAACACCCTGCCCCTGCCAACCTGCTGTGCCGCCCCAACACGGCACGCAAGACCTTGACCGCCAACCCACCACCATGCCACCCCAAGATGACGCGCAACACCCCGCTGACCCGCCACGCCGCTCAATGCAAAGCGCAAGGCCCAGCCACCACCGACGGCACACCGAGACCCTGCCATGTCGCCCTGCCACATTGCACAAGACCCTGCCGACCTGCCACGCCTCTTCAACACGGCATGCAAGGCCCTAGCCAGTAGCCACCACCGACCCCCATGCCACCCCGACATGGCGTGCAGTACCCTGCCACCCGCTGACTCACCACCACGCCAAGACCCTGCCATCGCCGAGCCGCCACGTCGCCCCAACGCGGCACGCAAGACCCCACTGAGCCGCCACACCGCCCAACAAGCCCCTGCCATGTCACGACCCCATCACCGTCACCCCGACCCCATCCGTGCCACGCCACACTCTATGGCCACATCCACACCACCATCTATGCTTGACCTTGTCACCATAGGACTTGTGGCATCTTGGCTCTCCCTGTAGTACTAGTAGCTACTATGTATTTGTTTGATTGAATAAACTATTATTTTCATGATGCTACAAAGTGTATATAGTATGACCAATATGATGACAAATACAATATGACAATAATGATGACAAATATAATATGATAAATATAATGACAAATATAATATGATAAATATAATGACAAATATAATATGACAAATATTTAACTTAAAGGATATACCTAATACTTGGACTTGTATGAGTTTCTGAACTTGTCCTGCTTGTGGGTCATCGCTCTGTAAGAAGCTTGTGAAGAATTAGACATGGCTTGTGGACTGGTCAACTTGCTAACTTGTGGGGGTTGTACAAGGTTGTACAAGGTGTCACAACCTTGTACAACCCATGACAAGCAGCCCGTCAAAATACTGATGCACTTGGTCATCCTAATTTTATTTTTTAACATGGTATAACAGAGTCTGGTTCCTTTTTGGAGCCGTGAGTAACATCAGTCTAAGTAGTCTAGTTCCATTTTGGAGCCATATAGTAAGGGTGGTTTATTAAGAACACAATTTCAGTCTGGGGGATTGGTACCTGTTTGCCATTCTGGGTGTGCCTCTGTTCCTCCAGGCGGACAACTCTCCAGTGTCTTTTGTTGGACCGTTCCATCCTGCCAATCCCAGGAAGGGGCATAGCCCCCTCGGGTGGTTGACGCCATGACAATTTGAGCATATGAAGTTGGGTTTGTCGGTTGTGCCCCGGCATTCCATTGATAAGGTGTAGGGCTTGTTGCAAAGGTAGGTGTGAAGGCGTGACCATGAGATGTCGTATGAGATGTTGAAACACGGTTTCAGGACGTTGCCAGCCTCCTTGGTGTCTAGTCTGGTGATACTCAACAATTTTAGCATGTGTGTCAGTTCAGCCCGTGTTTGCTCTATCTCCTCCACCGGGACTTGGTCTGCTAGGGATTGGATAAAGGCTCGGGTCGATTCACTTTCCCACACCTGTTTAACGATCAGGTGAACAGCTTTAACGGATATGGTACCAAGGCCACTTATGGTGAACATGAAGTTTGGGCAGGAGTGTCCAAAGCATGTCGCACGGAATGTGATAGCCCGTGAGGACCATACGTGGTGCTGGAGGATGAGGTCAGCCTGGTCGCTTGTCAGATTGTAAACTAGGAAGGATAGAGGCATCTGCTTTTTGTTGGCGGCTTCGGCACTCTGCCTGGGGGCTGCGACACTTGCGTCTTGGCTCTTCGTGATCTCTGCAATTGAGGTAAGGATGCAGTTGCAAGTGGACTCATATGTGTCCGTGGATTGTGCCTCATTGTTGAACAGGACTACAATCAGCTTCCCAGGTTGTTGTTCCCACTTGCAAACTAGCCCAATGTTGATGAAG
>JAKELI010000282.1:0-61395 GCA_021525025.1 Lactarius hengduanensis | reverse complement strand
CCTGATCGCTAGGGAACGTGTCTAAGTGTGCAGGAATTGGGAGGTGTGAAGTGGCACAAGTGTCGCCAGGCCTCTGTGGCTGGCACGACACTGTTGTATGGGTGTCTGCAAAGATCGCGACGCGTCTGAGTTGAATGGCTAAGGCCGCGTGCGAGTGCGGCGAGGTCGGGAGATGCTACACAGAGCCTGAGGGTCGAGTGGTCGCAAGTGATCGGAGGCGGTCGCGCACGCGTCGGCGCGGCATAAAACTCCGTATAGTGGCTGTCAGAGTCGAGAACATGTCGGGTTAGAATCTCTAAGGCCGCGTGCGAGTGCAGCGCGCGCTGGGGGACAGGGATGCTTCACTGAGCTCAAAAGTCCGAAATCTGAGGGAGGAAATCTGCTATTAGAAGTCTGAGGTGTGAAGTTGTAATTACATGGGCTCTATACTAGGGAATGTAGGCTAAAGAATGGGGTATTAGATAAACAGGGGAATGGTAAAATGCGGAGGGAGAGAGGCCAAGCATGTACAGAGCGCGGGAATGCAGCAAAGCGAAATTTCCCGTCTACTGTAGTGCCAGTGCAAGTCGATCCTGCTAGCTTCCTCTACATGCAAATGTCCTAGACTAAAGACGAATGATGTAGGAGACTGATAGAGGCCCCAGGAAGGTGCTGGTTTGGCCCACACCACAAAGAATCACCCTCTGCAGAGCCGTACCAGAGATTTCCGAAGCTGAAGGTGGTATCGACAATAAAAGTTCACTCTCAAAGCCGAGTGTCTGCCTAGGGGCATTGCGCATGGGACTGAATATCTAGAGATGAGCGAGGCGGCACGATGGACTCGGATGTGTTCGCAGGTTCACAGGAGTCCAGAGATCTTACCGTTTTTCGGACGACAGTCACTTCAGGGCAGGTCGAAATCGTGGGAAAACCAACGCTATAGCAATTCAAACCCAGCTGTCCCGGTCTGTATATCGCAGGTTTACCTTCATATACAGACGGTCACCGGTCTAACCAGGTACTAGTAATCACCACTTCCTTGCCCTTTGCTGGACCCGGCTCCACGTTAAATCGCGGCTCGCAAAGTGACTACGTACCCTGGCGCGTTGCTCCTCTGTACATCATTTCATGGAGTCGCTCTCGTCTCTTGTTCTCTCGCTCACTCCCCTCAGTGATCCACACCAAGTTACGGCGAGCTGGTTGGTAGCTTACGCGAGTAACGGTAACAGCGCCTCATTTAGCACGACCAACCAGCTTATTGCCCACTGGGCCGGAACCATTGGCACTCTTCCTGCAGGCCGGAAGTAGTAGTGATTTCTCCATTTCCTAAAGCTATGTGGTTTTTAGTTGCTGGTGACGTCCATAGCATTACCACATTTTCGCAGCACTGTGTCTTCTGTGTCCTCCCGGGAAAAGACAATTTCAACGGCGATCATATGACCGAATCGAAACGTAACTGTGTCTCAATGCTTTTGGGGCCCCGTGCAAAGATCAAATGGCGTTCATCTCCAGTCCGGGGGTTTCCCTGTACTATATAAACGCTAATTTATCACACGCTGGTACTGTAACCAAAAGAAGAAGTTTCTTGTTGCCTGATATAACCCTTGCAGCCTTCGCCAGTGGTCTTAGCCGGATTGGTCAGGGGACTTTCAATGCAGTGCGGAGGGGGTCAGAATGACCTCTCTGACTCTTGCAATGTCCGACCCATCGATGTGCGGGGGCGACTCTTCCTGGTAAGTCACACATCGCTGAACCGGGTGGATTGTCGGAACGTGACTCGGACGTCGCGAATTGACACAAGGTAGGCTCAGATAGGCTTGTTCTTGTCTGTCCAGAATAGTCATGACATGTCATCTGACTCATCTATGCCGTTGCCGTAGAGGGTACCGACGGAGAATTTGTTTGGCTGGCCGGAAGACATGCGGAAGCGTCAAGAGCCGCTTTTCATCGGTAGCTTAGTGCTTGGTGACAAATATGCATTGCTGTACTGCATACATCGACGCATTGGCTACACAAAGTTCAAGACCAAGTTGAACATGGACCTGGGGTGATTGGATGGCGTCGTGATAAACATGCGTGAAGGCCGTGACTCAGTACTGGCACAGAGGCAAGAGGTCGTCTTGTAGTGGGGTCTTGATTGAGGTTGCACTGGCACCAAGGATTGCACTGAACATGTGCTATTAGTATTAAACTGAGGACGTAAAATCGGCAGGGCCTCGCGACTTGGTCATTACAATCGCTCGTCCTATTGTAACTGAAAGGGGCCCGGGCTCTTGCCCGGGCTTTGCCAGTGGAGACGCGTTTCCACACCAGCCAAGACACCAGCGTTCAGTGGGCTTGGCTCGGTTCAACCAACCAACATATCTCGGATAGTACTACAATGATCCCGAGAGATTATTTACAATGTTTCGCTATCAACGTGGGCCCTCCCCAATATACTAACTACTAGGTTCGGGAGTGCCAGGCACGTGACTTCTGCTGTCATGCCAGCGAATATGCCCCGCGGGCCAGACGGTGTTGCGTGCACCGAATTAGCATCATCAGCGGCCACCATCTCAACCACCGCAGCAGGTAGCTTACACAGAAAGCTATTTCTTCACGTCGGTCCCCTGATTCCATGACAACTCGGAGGTGAACCACCTGGGACAGGGACCATTGATCCCTGCCAGTGGATCGATCCAGCAGCATTCGTAGAATGCTTCTAGATGGCCCTATGGCCTCAATCTTGCCATAACTGGTCCTTCTACCTCTGCTTGTGCAGTCTGCTTGGGATTCGGAATTCCGATTTATTCTACTGAGACCCACCCAGTTGCCGCGAAATGCCACTAAACACATAAATCCGCATTCTCAAGGATCCTGATGCTGCAGATCTCCTTCTGTAGTTTCCACCATGCGCCATTCCCTCATCGATGGTCTCTTTTTCAAGTCCATTTTTGCGGCGGTGTATACCGACCCTTCGACGCTACCCGATATTACCTACACATATATTATTGTGGGAAGTACGTCCGATCCTCGATCGATCTATAGCGCACTCTCACAGTTGTCCAGCGGGCCCCGGGGGCAGTGTCTCGACACACAAGCTGAGCGCAGATACGAACAATAGTCTACTTTTAATCGAGGAACGGAATGGGAATATAAGGATGGACCCTTCTGTACGACACTTGCGACGTCTGTTGTCTCATGGAACTAACCACCTTCCCTCAGACTGGTCTGGGAGGGCGGTCCATCGCGTATCCTCGTGAACGTACTCTCGCTGGATCCACTTCGATCATTACGTTGGACCATGTTCAACGGTCATGACTACAGACTCAGTATTCTCCGGACTATACGGTTTGGACCCGTGGGCCGGCGAGCGACTTCAATCGAATAGCCCATGTTACTGGTGACTCCGGATGATCGTGGAAACCTATTCGGAGCCTGATTGGGGTATTCTCTCCCCCCTTTCTGATACTTCTCTGCTGCAGTCTAACTACAGTCCTCAGGTGGAAACGCTAGTTCCTCCTCTGGATAGTCACAGCACGACGGGGGGTTCGATCCATCGATCCACGGTTCGAATGGCTCTGTCAATATCAGTGTTCAAGACACGACCGCTCTCGACTTTCGGACCTTCAACACGACGACGCAGCTCGCCGAGTTTTCTTTCAACGAGGATATAAACTCTGGGAGCCCACTAAGAATTGGCATGTTCTGTTTGTTTATTTATTTTTGGATCCAGGCATGTTCTGTTTAGCCCACGTAAATGCTACGGATGTAACGTAAACGTTTGCAAGGTTGGGTCCAGTTCTCAATCGGCAGCGGTCAGAGAAGCAGTGTCTCGGTCTCATACCTCACGTCGAACTTAGATATTTAAATTGACACCCAGGTGACCAAGGTGGTCCAAACCGACTCCCAGGGTTGTCCACCCATTTTCCGCGGCTTCCAATCCGCCCAGTCCGCCTCTGGTATGGAGACCTCGGTTCTCACAATGTTTCACCTGACCCCCGCCAGGCTCACTCTTTTCTCGTAATGCTACAAAGGAGGTTAACTCCTGCCGGCGCATCGACGCCCCGCAATTACTGAGGCTGTCAGGAATCTGTGACAGCGCGTGGCTTAGTCGGTTCAACATTCGGACGATTGTAAACTCCTCGACGTGGGCAAGAACATGCAACAATGAGGATGTATTTATGAACAGATAGTATCTGCAAATGAAAAGATCCCGGTTTCCTAGACCGGTTGGAAAGGTGGGCAGACAGGGTGGCGGCACGCGAGGGGTGGGGTTACGTGACGCTCCGCCCGCTCAAAGACAATGCTCTAAGGCACTGTTCGTGCCTCGCTCCGCCTCAGACCGGCCACTTTTGGCAAGCTCCAAGAGGCGCTGCAGCACGGCCGGTGCAGCGGTGCTTTTCCTCGCAAATCGGATCCGCGTGGCTTGGACTTCGCGTTTAGACCCGAAGTTGATCCCTGTGGTTCGCGCGGAGAGGAAGAATAACACGTGCGGTTTTCTAGAGCACGGAGCCAGCTGACCAAAGCATTGTGAAAGATGACCTTGTCGAGGGACCCATTTTACCCTGCGGCCACATTGGGCTTCAGAACTTGCCCAGTGGGCTGTAGAACTCAGGCACATGTTGGTTACAAATCTGATGGAATGTACTAATGCCAGCGCAGGCGCATATTGACAATACGGACAGTGGAGGAGCAGCACGACTGTTCCAGTCTTGTTGCATTGGTGAAAGAATATGATAGCCCTTCAACGAGGTATGGAAATATGGAAGTGGAGATTGACAACTGATGAGACACTAGCGCTGAAGGCACCGGCCTGTTCGGACCCGAACTACGCGACTTTCGGTCCGCTTTTTGTTTTTTTTTTGGATCAGATTTCGGTCCGCTTTATACTAACATTCTATCGCCGTGACCACATGAAGTACAGTACATAGCTCTGGGGCCTTGGATCTTGCATGAACTTCGGGGCGGCTATCGAGTACAGCATTTTTCAAGCATGCCGTCCTATCTCTGTCCCTGTCCCTCGGCATCTCCGGCCTATACTGAGCGCAGGGGGACGCAGGGCCAATTTCTTTCGGGGTAAATTGCCCGTGAGGACAGTGCCTTCTCAACAACTCGTGACCAACCCGGATCGTCCTTTTCGACAGCTTCGTGATCCCATCTTGAGACCATCCGCTTCTGTGGGAAACTATCGGGTGGAATGTTCAGAGGTCCACGTACACTGGCAGGTACAGATTATGCCACAGTGACCGAGTTCACTTATTCTTGCCACAGTGACATCACCCAGAACTTTCTGACGAGTTTTTCTCCCATCAAGCCGGTTCCCACAATCTCACCCACGTACAGATAGGTGGGTCAAGGGCTTTTCCCGCACATACCACTCGGCGACGACCGGGTTATCACCACTTCCTTGCTTTTCCCTAGACTCGGCCCCACGTTTAACCGCGGCTCACAAATTGACTACGTACCCTGGCGTGTTGTTCCTCTGTACATTCGCTCTCGAGTCTGTTCACTCCTTCAGTGATCTACATCGAGCTGCTTGACGGCTTGCACAACGCCTCATTCAGTACCACCAACCTGCTCTAGTAGATCGTCCACTTAGCTAGCACCATCGGCACCCTTCCTGCAGGCTGGAGGTCCCATTTCCTGAAAGCTATGTAGCTGCTAATGACGTCCACAGCTTTCCATGTTATGGCAGTATGCAGACTTTGGTGTCCCCCCAGGAAAAGGCACCTTCAACGGCGACATTGCCAGGTATCACACACGGAAGGGGAAGGTGTAAAAGTTTTTCGTCGCCTGATATAACCTTTGCGGTCTTCCCCGGTCGTCTCGGCCGGATTGGTCTATGCAATGCGGAGGGTGTGATGATACTGGACCTCCCGTCAACTTTTACGATGTCGGACAAACTCGGACCCATCAGCATGCAGCGATGTGCGGGGCCAAGCTTCAGGAATCAGGGCCTTCTTGCTAAGTTACACATCGCCGAAGAAGGATTATTGTTCCTGTCTGCCCAGCGTAGTCATGACACTGGCATGTCATTTATGGCAGTTGCGATACCGACGCAGAAGTTGTTTGGCTTAATGGAGGACATGCAGAAGAGTCAAGAGCAGCTCTTCGTCAGTAACTTCAGTTGGTGCTTAGTGACAAATACGTATTGCTGTACTGCATATATCAACGCGTCGGCTATCACCAAGTTGGAAAGTTCGCACGACGTGGACCTGGGGTGATTGTGATAAACACGCGTGAAGACCCCTCAGAGGCAAGAGGTCATCTAGTATTGGGGTCTTGATCGAGGTTGCACCAAGGATTGCAACGAACAAGTGCCGATACATTAGTATTAGGCGGAGGATGTAAAATCAGCAGGACAGCAGTGCCACTGGCACGAAAACATCATATCCTTGATCAAAGTCAGCCACGAAGTCATTCCAACTATCGCATACCAGCCTATGTGCGTCCACGAGTTCTGCACCTATCGTCACGGTATATCAGACCCCTCCGTCCGACTTTGTGAGCTTTGCGAGCCCGAGCGATGAGTTGAACTGCAAGGAGCCCAGCTGCCAGAAACCCGTGATCTGGTGCCGAACAACTGCACTCCGGTTGCTCTTCCACCTGCGCGAACACCCAGGTGTAGTGCACAACGCACATACGCGGCCCGGACAGTCCACTTTTCCAGTGTGGGGGAGATCAGGCCCCAGTACGGGCTGCCACCTTCGTTCAGAACCCAAGTCAGAACCATTCTGCATTTACACCAAACTGACAAATAGAGATTCGCATGCATTCAAGCGATATATGACGTGACATGTTCACCTTTCAGTTTGTTTACTGATTTGCAACCCAAGTATATTCATTTCCGTGAGGACTTCTGGGCTTTTTTTGGATCCATAACATATGGGGCTTCCAAGCTTTCAAGTTTCCATGCTTCCATCATGAGGCCAGACTCCTTCCCGATTCGATTCGATGGAAGATGCTTCGCAAGGAATGACCGATGATGCATGCATGATGTGCTGATCAATGATCAGGAGGCTCCTAATCACGTGTGCTCTTACCCAACTTACTTTTTTATCCCAGGCGTAGCGTAAGCGGCCTAGAGTGTGCCTAGAGTGTAAGACGGCGGCACGTGCTCAGTTTCTTCTTTCGTGCCGCCACCTCTCTGCCCATTTTCCAACCGGTCTGAGAAACCGGAATTCTTTTATTTCGCCCGCCCGCCACGCCCTAATCCTGAAGGGATCGATGATGAGGTCTGCTGAGGCGCAGGGGCGCTCATCGGGTCGCTCCGGGGGGTCCCACCCACCCGTCGCAACCTCGCCTCGGCCACAGGAACTCATTTTCGATTGTGAAGCGCTTCGCGCTTTCGCCCGTTCTCTATACACCCTTTATATCCTAACTTCTGCGCCTCGCGTTACGCAAAAACACGTGAGTAATTATACGGGAAGTTGTCGGCTTAAGCTTAAGTTCCGTACCTGATTCTTGACATCATACAACGAAATTGTCATAAGCCATACGGCATCATGAGTTGCAGCTGTTTTCAACCCATCAAGGAGCCCTAGCATCAAATGGCTGTAACTCACTATGTATTATGACAATTTCGACTGCAATCAGTTCTTCTATCTTGGGTCGCGGCCGGGTTGAGCGTTTCTGGGCGGGGTTGTGTGCTCTTGGGAATTACGAGTTCATTCTAGCAGACGGCGCCCCGGTGTCCGGAGAAAGCCCCCACCCTACTAAATAGCGGGCTACATAAAGCCATGCTCTCAACGGTCCTGATCCTGCAGACTTCCTTCCGTCTGTGGTTTCCGCCATGCGCCTTCCCCTCATCTCTCTTCTCTTTTTGAAATCCGTTTTTGCCGTGGTCTATACCGACCCTTCGTTGCTGCCAAATTCCCCTTACACATATATAGTCGTGGGATGTGCGTCCGAGCATCTATGGACCTCTAGCGTTCTCTGACACTCTTCTAGCGGGCCCGGGGGGTAGTGTCTTGGCAAATAGGTTGAGCGCAAATCCGAACAATCGTGTACTCCTAATCGAAGCCGGACCAAGGTTCGTCAATTTTTGTCATTTTTATTTATTTCTACGCTCCTCTGCCAGTCGGGGCTCATATATCCCAGTGATTCGGTCAACCCTAATATTCGCGTCCCGTTCCTTTGCACGACACTTGTACCGGCTGATGTCTCTTATAACGAAACCACTGTCCCTCAGACTGGCTTTGGAGGGCGGTCCATCGGGTATCCTCGCGGACGCACTCTCGGTGGATCGTCTTCTGTCAGTACGTTGGGTCATCTTTGGCCGCCATCACTACAGACTTAGTATTCCCCAGACTATATGGTTTGGACCCGTGGACCAGCGAGCGACTTCGATCGACTAGCCCATGAAACTGGTGACCGCGGGTGGTCGTGGAAATCTCTTCGGAGAATCTTGACTGGGGTATTCTATCCCCCCTCTCTGGCACTTCAATGCCGCAGTCTGACTGTGGTCACCAGGTGGAAACCTTAGTTCCTCCCCCGGATGGTCGCGACACGACGGGGGAGATCGATCCATCGATCCACGGTTCGAGTGGCCCCGTCAAGATCAGTCTTCATGACAAGACTCCTCTCGACTCTCGGATCTTCAAGGCGACGTCGCAGCTCGCCGAGTTTCCTTTCAACAAGGATATGAACTCTGGGAGCCCACTAGGATTTGGTATGTTCTGTTTAGCCCACATAAATTCTACGGATGTAACGCAAACGTCTGCAAGGTTGGACCCAGTTCTCAATCGGCGATGGTCAGAGGAGCAGTTCCACTGCCTCATACCTCACACCTGTGCTTTGTAGGCCGAACTTAGATGTTTTGGTTAACACACTGGCGACCAAGGTGGTTCAAACTGGCACCCAGGATGGTCTTCCCATTTTCCGCGGCGTCGAAATCGCCCAGTCTGCCTCTGGTACGGTGATCTCGCTCTTCTCACGAATGTTTGACACGCCGCCGCCAGGCCCGCACTTTTCTCGTATTGCTACGAAGGAGGTTATAATCGCGGCCGGTGCAGTCAACACGCCGCAGTTACTGTTGTTATCAGGAATCGGTGACAGCGCAGAGCTGCAGTCGGTTCAATATTCCGACGATCGTTGACCTCCCCGACGTGGGCAAGAACATGCAAGACCACGTCCTGCTTCTGAATCCGTTCTCGGTTAATTCTAGCTCCACCGGTGACGACATTGGCCGAGACCCGAGGCTGTCCAAAGATGGTCTGGCACAGTGGGAAGTGTCTCACACTGGTCCGTTTGCCGCATCTGTCGGGGGTAACATAGGCTGGATAAGACTACCGAAACACTCCCCGATCTTCAAGCAAGTGAGAGATCCGTCTTCCGGACCACAAGCTCCACATATTGAATTACTCACCGTCGTAAGCCTCACCGGAGCTTTCCCTTGTAGAGTGTCGTTGAACTTGGGCCTTCAGAACCAGTTCTTTTCAGCTGTTCAGCCACCGCCTGCCACGGGCCACTTTATGTCGATCGGCACCATCTTGTTAACACCTACCTCTCGTGAGTCGTGTTACCCGATAACAGCGCTTCTAAACGCAGAATGGCGCAGGCGGGTCAATCACGCTTGCTTCTGCGAACCCCTTCGACTCACCTAACATCGATCCGGCGCTCCTCAACTCGGATTTCGATATCTTCACTATGCGCGAAGCGGTGAAGGCAGCGCTTCGGTTCCTCACGGCGCCAGCATTCAAGGACTATGTGATCGGACCATTTGGCGATCTTGCTGATGCGAAGACGGATGCCGAGATCGAGGCTTATGTGCGGAGCCAGTCCAGCAATGTATTCCACCCAGCGTGCACCGGCCTACATGTCCCGGAAGGGCTCCAAGCGTGGTGTCGTCGACCCAGATTTTAGCGTGAAGAAGACAATTGGCCTTCGGATCGTCGACGGGAGTGTTTTGGTACGTATGCTTCGTTGATTGGGACCCCACGTAATGGCCTAATGCGGTTTTTTTTAGCCATACGTCCCGGCGGCCCACCCTCAAGCAATCATCTTCATCATCGCGGAGCGAGCAGCGGAATTGATCCTTGCCAGTAAGGACTCTCACTGTTCGTAACTCAACACTCGTCCGTTTCTTCGATCGCCAGCATGACCGTATTTTCCCATCTGAGTCAATTGCCGTATATTGTTTTTGTCATATTTCTTGCAGTACTGGTCACCTTACTCACCGTAACTGAGTGTTCTTGATAAACAATGTGAATCTTAAAATTCGCGTCTTTTTACGGCACCACGCGACATCGGGATCCAGATGAGACCGAAGTACCCAACTTGCGACATACTTGTCGCCCCGTACACGCACGCGATTCCTCCTTGTGCCCTCACCTAGTACTCACGCCTTGCTGTCAACGCTATAGGAATTTAAACCCAGTTTTACCGGCCTGCATATTGATTCCTCATATACTATGCCTGATCACTCATTCGGACGCGACCACTGAGTCAAACACATCGATTTTCTCACTCGCCTCTGGCTCAATCCCCACCAAATTAAATACACAGTCTAGTACTACTCTTTAATGCACTCGAACTTTTTTTTTGTTAAAATCTGGTTGTGTTGCGAAGTTAGAAAAAAGGCCCTATGTCACGCTTCCCGACCAACGCCGTGTCGGGGTTCAATTTAGTGGCTGACTAGCGCTGACTGACCGAAGTCAGGGGGGTGTCCGAAGTCGGGGTCAGGCATAGTACGTACGCTGTATCCATATCCAGTGATCCAGCCAGCCAATGCCAGACCATTCAATTAGATAATCGCTAAATTACCGTAGAATAACTGAATAATAGCGAAAGGCAAAGGAGATACTAGGCTCTTAGTATATTGTAGGTGATTCTATCGATTCTATTGCTCTGGGCCTTGGATCTCGCATGAATTTCGGGGCGGCTATCGAGTACAACATTTTTCAAGCATACCGCCTCTCCTCCAAGCTCTTCTCTGTCCCTGTCTCTCGGCATCTCCGGCGCACGCGGGAGCGAGAGTGAGCCGACGCTCGTCAAGCGCGCGGACCCTGTGGGAGTCAACGGCTCCATCTTGCGTCGACTGGGAGTCTGGGACACGATCCAGTTCGCGAGTCACGTCAAGGCGACGGAGGGAGCAAACCCTTCCCTCCCTGTGAGGCATAACACCCACCGCATTGGCGTTGACGCGAACCACGCGACGGCGACGTTCGCCGACCCCTACTTTCGCCGGAACTAACATTTTTCGCGCGGCCAACAACGATATCATACTGTGTGCGGGGGACGCAGGGCCAATTTCTTCCATTCCCACAGAGGCGGACTCAGGATGGTCTCGCGATGGGATCACGAAGTTCACTTATTCTTGCCACCGTGAGTTTTTTTCCCTTCAAGCCGGTTCCACAATCTCACCCGCGTACAGATAGGTGGGTCAAGGGTTTTTCCTGCACATACCACTCAGCGATGACCGGTTAATCACCACTTCCTCGCTCTTCCCTGGACTCGGGCCCCACATTTAACCGTGGCTCGCAAATTGATTATACCCTGGCGTGTTGTTCCTCTGTACATTAATTTATAGAGTCGCTCTCGAGTCTTGTACACTCCTTCAGTGATCCACATCGAGCTGGTTGACGGCTTGCACAGCGCCTCATTCAGTACCACCAACCTGCTCTAGTAGATCGTCCACTTAGCTAGCACTATCGGCACCCTTCCTGCAGGCTGGAGGTCCCATTTTCTGAAAGCTATGTAGCTGTTACAAGTTATGGCAGTATGCCGACTTTGGTGTCCTCCCAGGAAAAGGCACCTTCAACGGCGACATGGCCAGATATCATACACGGAATGGGAAGGTGTAAAAGGTTTTCGTCGCCTGATATAACCTTTGCGGTCTTCGCCGGTCGTCTTGGCCGGATTGGTCGATGCAATGCGGAGGGTGTCAGAATGATACTGGAACTCTCGTCAACTTTTACAATGTCGGACAAACTCAGACCCATCAGCATGCGGCAATGTGCCGGGCCAAGCTTCAAGCTTCAAGCTTCAAGAACCAGGCTTTTCTTGCTAAGTTACTCGTTGCCGAACCGGAAGGATTATAGGAACGTGATGCCGTCACGAATTGACAGGAAACCGACGGGTGTTGACAGAAGGTAAGCTCAGATAGGTTTGTTCCTGTCTGCCCAGCGTAGTCATGACATGACATTTATGGCAGTTGCTGTATGCCGAGGCAGAAATTGTTCCGCCTACTAGAAGACACGCAGAAGAGAGCAGTTTTTCGTCGGTAACTTCAGTTGGTGCACAGTGACAAGTATTACTGTACTGCATCCATCACCGCGTCGGCTACCACCAAGTTGAAAGTTCGCACGACGTGGACCTGGGGTGATTGGATTCCGTCGTGATAAACACGCATGAAGGCTCAGTACTCAGTACTCAGAGGCAAGAGGTCATCTTGTATTGGGGTCTTGATTGAGGTTGCACCAAGGATTGAAACAAAAAAAGTGCCGATACATTAGTACTAGTATTACTAGTAGGTCTGCATTTACACCCAACTGACAAATGGAGATTCGCATGCATTCAAGCGATCTCTGACGTGACATGTTCAACTTTCAGTTTGTTTAGTTTTCAGTTGCTACCCGAGAATATTCATTTCTCACTTCCACAAGGACTTCTGGGGTTTTTTTTTTGGATCCATAACATGTAGGGTTTCAAGCAAGCTTTCATCTCGCTTCAATACCAGACTCCTTCCGATTCGATTCCTTGTTCGATTCGATGGAAGAAGGAATGATCGATGATCTATTTGATCTGCAAGGGTTCTTAATCACGTGTGCTCTCCGACTCCCGTCCACCTCGTACTACACAAAAACACATGAGTAATTACAGAGCATCGAAGTTCTTGACACCATACAACATAATGCATAATGAGTGGCAGCTATTTTCAAGAGCCCTGGCATCAAAATGGCTGTAACTCATTATGTATGACAATTTCGATTATAATCGGTTCTTTCTCGGGTCGCTGCCAGGTTGAGCGTTTCTGGGCGGGGTTGTATGCTCTTGGGAATTACGAGTTCATTCTAGTGCCCCAGTGTCCCGAGAAGGCCTCTACTCTACTAAATAGGGGGCTACATAAAGCCATACTCTCAACGATCCGGATTCTGCAGACTTCCTTCCGTCTGTGGTTTCCGCCATGCGCCTTCCCCTCATCTCTCTTCTCTTTTTGAAATCCGTTTTTGCCGTGGTCTATACCGACCCTTCGTTGCTGCCAAATTCCCCTTACACATATATAGTCGTGGGATGTGCGTCCGAGCGTCCATGGACCTCTAGCGTTCTCTGACACTCTTCTAGCGGGCCCGGGGGGTAGTGTCTTGGCAAATAGGTTGAGCGCAAATCCGAACAATCGTGTACTCCTAATCGAAGCCGGACCAAGGTTAGTCGATTTTTATTTCTACGCTCCTCTGCCAGTCGGGACTCATATACCCCAGTGATACGGTCAACCCTAATATTCGCGTCCCGTTCCTTTGCACGACACTTGTACCGGCTGATGTCTCTTATAACGAGACCACTGTCCCTCAGACCGGCTTTGGAGGGCGGTCCATCGGGTATCCTCGCGGACGCACTCTCGGTGGATCGTCTTCTGTCAGTACGTTGGGTCACCTTTGGCCGCCATCACTACAGACTTAGTATTCCCCAGACTATATGGTTTGGACCCGTGGACCAGCGAGCGACTTCGATCGACTAGCCCATGAAACTGGTGACCGCGGGTGGTCGTGGAAATCTCTTCGGAGAATCTTGACTGGGGTATTCTATCCCCCTCTCTGGCACTTCGCCGCCGCCGTCTGACTGTGGTCACCAGGTGGAAACCTTAGTTCCTCCCCCGGATGGTCGCGACACGACGGGGGAGATCGATCCATCGATCCACGGTTCGAGTGGCCCCGTCAAGATCAGTCTTCATGACAGGACCCCTCTCGACTCCCGGATCTTCAAGGCGACGTCGCAGCTCGCCGAGTTTCCTTTCAACAAGGATATGAACTCTGGGAGCCCACTAGGATTTGGTATGTTCTGTTTAGCCCACATAAATTCTACGGATGTAACGCAAACGTCTGCAAGGTTGGACCCAGTTCTCAATCGGCGATGGTCAGAGGAGAGTTCCACTGCCTCATACCTCACACCTGTGCTTTGTAGCCGAACTTAGATGTTTTGGTTAACACACTGGCGACAAAGGTGGTCCAAACTGGCACCCACCGTGGGTCTTCCCATTTTCCGCGGCGTCGAAATCGCCCAGTCCGCCTCTGGTACGGTGATCTCCGCTCTTCTCACGAATGTTTGACACGCCGCCGCCAGGCCCACACTTCTCTCGTATTGCTACGAAGGAGGTTATAATCGCGGCCGGTGCAGTCAACACGCCGCAGTTACTGTTGTTATCAGGAATCGGTGACAGCGCAGAGCTGAGTCGGTTCAACATTCAGACGATCGTTGACCTCCCCGACGTGGGCAAGAACATGCAAGACCACGTCCTGCTTCTGAATCCGTTCTATGTTAATTCTGACTCCACCGGTTGACGACATTGGCCGAGACCCGAAGCTGTCCAAAGGTGGTCTAGAACAGTGGGAAGCATCCCGCACTGGTCCGTTTGCCGCATCTGTCGGGGGTAACATCGGCTGGATAAGACTACCGAAACACTCCCCGATCTTCAAGCAAGTGAGAGATCCGTCTTCCGGACCACAAGCTCCACATATTGAATTACTCACCGTCGTAAGCCTCACCCGGAGCTTTCCCTTGTAGAATGTCGTTGAACTTGCGCCCTCAGAACCAGTTCTTTTCAGCTGTTCAGCCACCGCCTGCCACGGGCCACTTTATGTCGATCGGCACCATCTTATTAACGCCTACCATCTCGTGAGTCGTGTTACTTGATAACAGCACTTCTAAACGCAGAATGGCGCAGGCGGGTCAATCACGCTTGCTTCTGCGAACCCCTTCGACTCACCTAACATTGATCCGGCGCTCCTCAACTCGGATTTCGATATCTTCACTATGCGCGAAGCGGTGAAGGCAGCGCTCGGTCGTCGCGGCGCCGGCATTCAAGGACTATGTGATCGGACCATTTGGCGATCTTGCTGATGCGAAGACGGATGCCGAGATCGAGGCTTATGTGCGGAGCCATTCCAGCATGTATTCCCACCCGTCGAGCACCGCCTACATGTCCCGGAAGGGCTCCAAGCGTGGTGTTGTCGACCCCGATTTCAGCGTGAAGAAGACAATTGGCCTTCGGATCGTCGACGGGAGCGTTTTGGTACGTATGCTTCGTTGATGGGACCCCACGTAACGGCAACTAATGCGGTTTTTTTTAGCCATACGTCCCGGCGGCCCACCCTCAAGCAATCATCTTCATCATCGCGGAGCGAGCCAGCGGAACTGATCCTTGCCAGTGAGGACTCTCATTGTTCGTAACTTAACACTCGTCCGTTTCTTCGATCGCCGGCATGCCCGTATTTTCCCATTCGAGTCAATTGCCGCGTATTGTTTTTGTCATATTTCTTGCAGTACAGTACTGGTTACTCACCGTGACTGAGTGTTCTTGATAAACAATGTGAATCTTAAAATTCGCGTCTTTTTACTGCACCACGAGACATCGAGATCCAGATGATACCGAAATACCGAAGTACCACAACTTGCGACGTACTTGTCGCCCTGTACACGCACGCGATTCCTCCTTGTGCCCTCACATACTCACGCCTTGCTGTCAACACTATAGGAACTCAAACCCAATTTTACCAGCCTGTATATGAGGAAACTGCTGCAGCAGTGATCCAGCCGGAACGTTGCCGGAACGGACAACCCGAGGCCAGACCAGTCAATCAGATAATCGCTAAATTACCGTAGAATAGCGCTTGGAATCAAGCTTGGAATGGCGAAAGGCAAAGAAGATACTAGGCTCTTAGTATATTATAGGGATTCTATCGATTCTATCGACGAAGTACAGTACATTGCTCTGGGCCTTGGATCTCGCATGAATTTCCGGGCGGCTATCGAGTACAGCATTTTTCAAGCATACCGCCTCTTCTCTGTCCCTGTCCCTTGGCGTCTCCGGCGCACGCGGGAGCGAGAGTGAGCCGACACTCGTCAAGCGCGCGGACCCGCGGCCTGTGGGAGTCGACGGCTCCATCTTGCGTCGACTGGGAGTCTGGGACACGATCCAGTTCGCGAGTCACGTCAAGGCGACGGAGGGAGCAAACCCTTCCCTCCCTGTGTGGCACAACACCCACCGCCTTGACGTTGACGCGAATCATGCGACGGCGACGTTCGCCGACCCCTACTTTAGCCGGAAATAACATTTTTCGCGCGACCAACAACGGTAGCATACTGTGCGCGGGGGACGCAGGGCCAATTTCTTCCATTCCCATAGAGGCGGACTCAGGATGGTCTCGCGATGGGATCACGAAGTTCACTTATTCTTGCCACCATGAGTTTTTTTCCCTTCAAGCCGGTTCCCACAATCTCACCCGCGTACAGATAGGTGGGTCAAGGGATTTTCCTGCACTGTTGCACATACCACTCAGCGACGACTGGTCAATCACCACTTCTTCGCTCTTCCCTGGACTCGGCCCCACGTTTAACCGCGGCTTGCAAATTGGCTATACCCTGGCGTGTTGTTCCTCTGTACATTAATTTATAGAGTCGCTCTCGAGTCTTGTTCACTTCTTCAGTGATCCACATCGAGCTGGTTGACGGCTTGCACAACGCCTCATTCAGTGAAACCAACCTGCTCTAGTAGATCGCCCACTTAGCTAGCACCATCGGCACCCTTCCTGCAGGCTGGAGGTCCCATTTCCTGAAAGCTATGTAGCTGTTAATGATGTCCACAGCTTTGCCAAGTTATGGCAGTCTGCCGACTTTGGTGTCCTCCCAGGAAAAGGCACCTTCAACGGTGACATTGCCAGGTATCACACACCGAAGGGGGAGGTGTAAAAGTTTTTCATCGCCTGATATAACCTTTGCGGTCTTCGCCAGTCATCTTGGCCGGATTGGTCGACGCAATGCGGAGGGTGTCAGAATGATACTGGGACTCTCGTCAACTTTTACAATGTCGGACAAACTCAGACCCATTGTAAGTACACTACACACAGTGGAAACTCGATACTCAGAGACTTGGACCCACTAGTGTTTTGTATTAGGCCGTCTGTCTAAATTTATTTACTATTTATTATATTTCAATTGACGGTCCTTACTATTCTAAAAAAGGACTAGGCTTTACCATCTATCTATACAATATATAAAGCATCGACGATGCATTTGCTGACACACATTTTGCTGACACATAGAATCCTGACCAATTGTATGTCGGGCGACTGCCCCTATTTGACGCTGCCTGGCGTTCCCGCGCTGCCTCCTTTGACGTTCCCGCGCTGCCTCCTCTCTGCTCAGACAGTAGTGCCAGCTTTGTGTGACCTTGCTATGCTTTTAAATGCCCTGTGTAGCGCATCTGGGACGTTAGCACTCGTTAGTGCCGGCTACCCGGCGTTTTGCGTGACCAAATAGATGTCTCGGAGGGCGCCCCTATTTGACACTGCTGCGCAGCCCCCTCCGCCTTACATCTTTGCTATGCTCTCCAATTTCCCCCTGGGCTCAAGTACTCTGATCTCTCTCGCTACACCACACTCTCCACTCAAGTCAAAGTGTGGCGAGGCTGTGACCCCTTTCGTTGTGACGCAACTTGGAGCTCAGTGAACCTCATCCATTGCATTCTCCAGTGTGCCGCACTTGTGCGCGGTCTTAGTGACTCGAACCCGACGCTTTCCCGACCCCTCCGGCCACTTATCCAAAGTTTTGCGCTGCGCTGAAGTGTGCGCGACCATTTCCGACCATTCCAGACCACCCGACCCTCAGGCTCCCTGTAGCCGCTCCCGACCTCGCCGCACTTGCGCGCGGCCTTATCCCTTCGACACTGATGTGTCCGCGATCGTCGTGGACTCATATACGACAGCTCGCGCAGCGCGGAGGCCTGCGCGATAGCTCGCGCCGCTCTCTGTGCTGCGCACTACGAGCGAACGCTCCTGCAGCCCCTAAAGTTGTCCTGGCGGTCCTTTGCGTCCCCTATTTGTCTAAGGTTGTCCTTGTTCCAACCTCTCAACCGTGTTGTCACACTTTTGCGCCGTGAGTACATGAGTGAGCAAGCGCCTTTCCATCCTTGCTTCCATCTGTGCCTCCTCGCTGACGGCCAACAGTCGCTTTCCTCTCTCAGAGTTGCTGTCACCACCAGCCCTGTCACGGTTTCACCCTCGCCGGCACGTGATTCGCCACGTGACTACACGCCGACCGCCGATATCCCCGTTGTGGAGTCCGCCAATACACCCGAAGACGTTTGGTGGGACTGGCAAGCCGAAGAAGAGCCGCATATACAGGAGAGAGTATGGGCAGCAATAGAAGCCCTAGAGCATACCGCGAGAGCGGGGCGTCTGGTGAGCGATCGATCTCCCTCCCCGCCTCAGAACCGCTGCCAGGAGCCTTGGGAATAGGTCCTGATGTACGGCCGTCACGTGACCCTGGCATGTGACCTGCCTCAACTCGACCAGAAGGGCCCAGATGAGCTTGTGCCTGGGCTGGTCTAGCCTCTGATGCAATACGGTACAAATCGAGATTCGGATGACTGAGATACATAGCGGATGACTGATGACCACTGACTACTGTATGGACTGCTGACTGATACTATACGAGGGCGTTGTGCCATTGGACACTCGTATTAGGGTTTCGGAGTTAGGGCTGGGCTTCAAAGCTCCCCTACTGTGTATAAGTAGACAGCTACTTGCGCCTTAGAGCGGTAGCTTTGATATCTTTGTGAATACCTTCCCTCTTTGGAGCCGGGCCAGTAGTACTGCACTATCCACTCTGCGAATAACCACATCGATCACCTCTTCGCTCGCTGGTGTGACCTCGGAGACCCGTCCCTCCACCTTCATCATCCTCAGTGCGCCTTCGGAGCCTGTCCAGCCACTGTTCTCTTTCCCTCTATCTGCCATTCTCGACGATCATCGAACGCCCCTACGACTCTTGCAACACACGAACGCGGTTGCCGCAGCAAACAGGCACACGTGACTCAAGTCGAGTCCAACGTCCAGGAAGGAACGTTACAAGCCCCTATCCCTATTATCCCACATGTTCGACTAGCGACAACGAGACAGAACAGCGCAAAGGCGAATATTCGACTCCAGTTCCCTAGGCGTTACACAAGGGACGCGGAACTAGACAACCCGCATCACCATGGGAGTTTGCACGAAAGTGAACGCACAGCGCAAGTTCGTCGATCTGATCAATGAGGCCACTTTCAAGTGGGCCAACTGGGATCCGCCAAGGGTCATCCAGGTTAGCCCTTCCCCCTCTCCATCATTCCGAAGCAGCCCAACCGCCGTTGCTACAGATCGGTGATTTTGGCACTATTGACAAGAAGTCGGGAGAGTTGAAAGTCGAAGGGAACATCTTTACGCACCCGGAGATCTGGCATATCACGCAGGACTATCCCGCGTTCGTGGCCCCCGAGACCGATCTATATCAGATTCACTCTCAACAAGTGAGGAGGCTGGATATACAAGCCGACGTCGGCGCGTGAGTCCCCAACTCAACCCCTCACATGTGCGGCTGTTCTCAGTGCTCAGCGCTCAGCAGCGGTGGCCAGGTGTCGTTCTCAAAAGCCGATGGCAATTCAACACCAAACACGGAGCGATCTTATTGATGCACGAGCCACGTTTACTCTGTGTCCCGGACGGGTTCGAGAAGTTCGATCTGCCCATCCTGAAGCGCAAGGTAGTAGTCAAACAAGTGCACAACTGCCGCGGGTTCTACATGTACCTGTCCAACAAGGGTAGGCGTCCTATCCAGCTCTCCGGATGATCCAGCGAATGCTCACCTATATCTACCTCCCCGCTAGCCAGCGAGCAGATCTCAGTTTCCTTACACGCGAACACGCTCCCGGGAGTCGACGGCGAGCAGGCTTTGTTCGTTGGCTGGTCGGCCGATGGATCATCTGGTGTCTGCCAGCAGGGGTTCCGAGAAGACGCGGTGTACACTCCGATGTTTCGTCTCAAGTCGCTTGGGAGACGTCACTGGAGGAGGGACGGCATCATCCCCATGACCGAAAAGTGAGTGTTTTTTCTTTCGCCTTCTCTTTTTGCGCCTCGTGCTCAAGGATGGAAACACAGATAGGAGGTGACCTATATACCATGGGGCATACTTGACGAGGATGGCGAAAGGCTCTCGCTTCCTTACTGTTATTTACTTATTTACTGACGCGTTTTGGCGCAAATCGAAAAATTGATGCACACAGACCGGCCCTTCGGGCCGGTCCGCAGTCGCTAGTTCACATCAACACTTGTCGCAATTCCGGGTTTCCATGAAAATCGACTTGGGTCACAGAATGCCGGTTTTTTGGGTTGTGAAACCCAAAAAAGCCTATTTGCCCAATTACAGATGGCCCAGTGCCCCGGTGTCCCGAGAAGACCTCACCCTACTAAATAGCGCATACTCTCAACGATCTTGATCCTGCAGACTTCCTTCCGTCTGTGATTTCCACCATGCACTTTCCCCTCATCTCTCTTCTCTTTTTGAAATCCGTTTTTGCCGTGGTCTATTCCGACCCTTCGTTGCTGCCAAATTCCCCTTACACATATATCGTCGTGGGATGTGCGTCCGAGCATCCATGGACCTCTAGCGTTCTCTGACACTCTTCTAGCGGGCCCGGGGGGTAGTGTCTTGGCAAATAGGTTGAGCGCAAATCCGAACAATCGTGTACTCCTAATCGAAGCCGGACCAAGGTTAGTCGATTTTTATTTCTACGCTCCTCTGCCAGTCGGGACTCATATACCCCAGTGATACGGTCAACCCTAATATTCGCGTTCCGTTCCTTTGCACGACACTTGTACCGTCTGATGTCTCTTATAACGATACCACTGTCCCTCAGACTGGTTTGGGAGGGCGGTCCATCGGGTATCCTCGCGGACGCACTCTCGGTGGATTGTCTTCTGTCAGTACGTTGGGTCATCTTTGGCCGCCATCACTACAGACTTAGTATTCCCCAGACTATATGGTTTGGCCGTGGACCAGCGAGCGACTTCGATCGACTAGCCCATGAAACTGGTGACCACGGATGGTCGTGGAAATCTCTTTGGAGAATCTTGACTGGGGTATTCTATCTCCCATCTCTGGCACTTCGACGCCGCAGTCTGACTGTGGTCACCAGGTGGAAACCTTAGTTCCTCCCCCGGATGGTCGCGACACGACGGGGGAGATCGATCCACCGATCCACGGTTCGAATGGCCAAGATCAGTCTTCATGACAGGACCCCTTTCGACTCTCGGATCTTCAGCGCGACGTCGCAGCTTACCGAGTTTCCCTTCAACGGGGATATGAACTCTGGGAACCCACTAGGATTTGGTATGTTCTGTTTAGCCCACATATATTCTATGGATGTAACTGAACGCAAACGTTTGCAAGGTTGGACCCAGTTCTCAATCGGCGATGGTCAGTGGAGCAGTGCCTCTGTCTCATACCTCACACCTGCCCTTTGCAGGCCGAACTTAGATGTTTTGGTTAACACACTGGCGACAAAGGTGGTCCAAACTGGCACCCACCGTGGTCTTCCTATTTTCCGCGGCGTCGAAATCGCCCAGTCTGCCTCTGGTACGGTGATCTCCGCTCTTCTCACGAATGTTTGACACGCCGCCGCCAGGCTCCCACTTTTCTCGTATTGCTACGAAGGAGGTTATAATCGCGGCCGGTGCAGTCAACACGCCGCAGTTACTGTTGTTATCAGGAATCGGTGACAGCGCAGAGCTCAGTCGGTTCAACATTCAGACGATCGTTGACCTCCCCGACGTGGGCAAGAACATGCAAGACCACGTCCTGCTTCTGAATCTGTTCTATGTTAATTCTAACTCCACCGGTGACGACATTGGCCGAGACCCGAGGCTGTCCAAAGATGGTCTAGCACAGTGGGAAGCATCCCGCACTGGTCCGTTTGCCGCATCTGTTGGGGGTAACATAGGCTGGTTCAGACTACCGAAACACTCCTCGATCTTCAGGCAAGTGAGAGATCCGTCTTCCGGACCACAAGCTCCACATTATGAATTTCTCACCGTCGTAAACCTCACCCGGAGCTTTCCCTTGTAGAAAGTCGTTGGACTTGCGCCCTCAGAACCAGTTCTTTTCGAGTATGCAGCCACCGCCTTCCACGGGCCACTTTATTACGATTGCCACCATCGTGTTAACGCCTACCTCTCGTGAGTCGTGTTACTTGATAACAGCACTTCTAAACGCAGAATGGCGCAGACGGGTCAATCACGCTTGCTTCTGCGAACCCCTTCGACTCACCTAACATCGATCCGGCGCTCCTCAACTCGGATTTCGATATCTTCACTATGCGCGAAGCGGTGAAGGCAGCGCTTCGGTTCGTCGCGGCGCCAGCATTCGAGGACTATGTGATCGGACCATTTGGCGATCTTGCTGATGCGAAGACGGATGCCGAGATCGAGGCTTATGTGCGGAGCCAATCCGCCCATGTATTCCACCCGTCGAGCACCGCCTACATGTCCCGGAAGGGTTCCGCGCGTGGTGTTGTCAACCCCGATTTCAGCGTGAAGAAGACAATTGGCCTTCGGATCGTCGACGGGAGCGTTTTGGTACGTATTCTTCGTTGATTGGGGCCCCACATAACGGCCTAATGCGGGGTTTTTTTAGCCATACGTCCCGGCGGCCCACCCTCAAGCAATCATCTTTATCATCGCTGAGCGAGCAGCGGAACTGATCCTTGCCAGTGAGGACTCTCATTGTTCGTAACTTGACACTCGTCCGTTTCTTCGATCGCCCGCATACCCGTTTTTTTCCCATCAATTGCCATGTATCATATTTCTTGCAGTACTGGTCACCTTACTCGCCGTGACTGAGTGTTCTTGATATGCAATGTGAATCTTAATTCGCGTCTTTATACGGCACCAGGCGACATCGGGATCCTCGGGTCACGGAACCACGGCCCGGCCCCCCTTTGATGTGAACTACCTTGGACTGGGCCACTGGTGATCCATTCGTCGAATGATTCTCGACGGCTTCATGCGTCTCAGCCTTTCCGCAACTGGTTCCTTTACCTTTGCTTGTGCGGTCTGATTGAGTCACCGTTGAGTGCTTTTCCGGATTCGTCCCCAAGGCGATATTAGTCTCAGGCTGCCCTTGGGACCTCGGAATTACGAGTTTATTCCATGGTAGCAGACTAGACCAAGGACCAGACCCAGCCAGTTACCGCGGAATGCCACTAAACAGCGGGCTACATAAACAGGGATCCTGACTCTGATCCTGCAGACTTCCTTCTGTTTGTTGTTTCCGCCATGCGCTTCCCCTTCATCGCCCTTTTCTTTTTACAATCCGTTTTTGCGGCGGTCTATACCGACCCTTCGACGCTGCCCGATTACCCTTACACATATATCATTGTGGGAGGTATGTCCGGGCGTCTATGGATCTCTATCGCTCTCCGACACATGTCTAGCTGGCCCGGGGGGTAGTGTCTTGGCAAACAGGTTGAGCGCAAATCCGAACAATCGTGTACTTTTAATCGAAGCCGGACCAAGGTTCATCATTTTTATTTCTACGCTCGTCTGCCAATTGGGACTTATATACCCAGTGATACGGTCAACCCTTCTATTCCCATTCCGTTCCTTTGCACGACACTTGTACCGTCTGTTGTCTCATGGAACTATACCACTGTCCCTCAAACTGGTCTGGGGGGACGGTCCATCGCGTATCTTCGTGGACGTACGCTCGGTGGGTCGACTTCGATCAGTGCGTTAGGTCACGTTCAGCGGCCATGACTACAGACTCAGTGTTCCCCCAGACTATATGGTTTGGACCCGTGGACCAGCGAGCGACTTCGATCGACTGGCTCATGAAACTGGTGACTCCGGATGGTCGTGGAAATCTCTTCGGAGCACATTGATTGGGGTATTCTCTCCCCTTTTCTGGCACTTCGCTGCCACTGCCTGACTACGATCCTCAGGTGGAAGCCCTAGTTGCTCCCCAGGATGGTCACGACACGGCGGGGGAGATCGATCCATCGATCCACGGTTCGAATGGCCCCGTCAAGATCAGTGTTCAAGACACAACCCCTCTCGACTCTCGAATCTTCAACACAACAATGCAGCTCGCCGAGTTTCCGTCCAACGAAGATATGAACTCTGGAAACCCACTAGGAATTGGTGTGTTATGTTTTGCTCACGTAAATGCTACGAATGTAACCCAACCGCCCGTAAGGTTGGTCCCAGTTCTCAATCGGCGGTGGCCAGAGGACCAGTGCATCGGTCTCATACCTTACGCCGGTGCTCTCCAGCTCAAATCTAGATGTTTTACTTAATACCCAGGTGACCAAGGTGGTCCAAACTGGCTCCCGAGGTGGTCTACCCATCTTCCGCGGCGTTCAATTCGCTCAGTCCGTCTCTGGTATGGAGACCTCTACTCTTCTCACGACTATTTCACATGACCCCGCCAGGCCCACTCTTTTCCCGTAATGCTACAAAGGAGGTTATACTCGCTGCAGGTGCAGTCAACACGCCGCAGTTACTGATGCTGTCGGGAATCGGTGACAGTGCACAGCTCAGCCAGTTCAACATTCGTACGATTGTAAATCTCCCTGACGTGGGTAAGAACTTGCAAGACCACGTCCTGCTTCCAAATGTGTTCTCGGTTAATTCCAACTTTACCAATGACGACATTGGTCGAAACACGACGCTATTCCAAAATGATCTAGCACAGTGGAAACAATCCCACACTGGTCCGTTTGCCACGTCTATTGCGGATAGCATAGGCTGGTTGAGACTGCCGAAAAATTCCACGATCTTCAAGACTGTGGATGATCCATCTTCCGGATCACAAGCACCACATTACGAATTTATCTTTATCGTAAGCCCAGGAGCTTCCCTTCGTAGAATGTCGTTGAACTTGCGCCGTTAGAACCAGTTCTTTTCAGCTGTTCAGCCACCGCCTACCACAGGCCACTTCATGACGATTGCCAGCAATCTGATAACACCTACCTCTCGTGAGTCATGTTGTTTGATAACAGCGCTTCTAACCGCAGAATGGCGCAGGCGGATCAATCACCCTTGCTTCTGCAAATACCTTCGACGCACCTAACATCGATCTGGCACTCCTCAACTCGGACTTCGATATCTTCACTATTCGTGAAGCGATAAAGGCAGCGCTTCGGTTCGCTGCGGCGCCAGCATGGAGGGACTACGTGATCGGACCATTTGGCGCTCTTGCCGAAGCCAAGACGGATGCTGAGATCGAGGCGTATGCGCGGAGCCACTCCGCAAGTGTGTTCCACCCGTCGAGCACCGCCTTTATGTCCCGGAAGGGCTCTGCGCGTGGTGTTGTGAACCCCGATCTCAGCGTGAAGGAGACAATCGGCCTTCGGATTGTCGACGCGAGCGTTTTGGTATGTGTGTTTTGTTCGTTGGGCCCCCGTTTAATGGTCTAAAACCGTTTTAAGCCATACGTTCCGGCGGCGCACCCTCAGGCTGTTCTCTACATCATTGCGGAGCGAGCAGCGAAACTGATCGCTGCGGACTAAGATTAGTTCATCCCTCATAGCCACTCGTCCGTTCCCCGATTGCTTGCAAGGTCGCATTGTTCGCATTTACTGCCTTGCAGTTCTTCGGGCAATGCTAGAGGGTACACGTACTGTTACGCCACGTTACCAATACGCAAGCCAATACGACTCGTTCTTTCTCGTTTCTTCTCGTTCCGTCTTACTAACATGTTGACTCAGCGTCCATGTGACTCATTTCCGTCTATTCTCGAATCTTTGATAGTACGACTCCAGGAGCACACAAGGACTCTCTGTAACCATTCAGCTCTAAGCTCAACCTATTGTATTCAACTGCAATAGCTTCTCATATACATCTCTTGCTCCTAGACCGGTGACTGTCTGTATATGAAGGTAAACCTGCAATATCCAGACTGGGAGATCTGAGTTTTAATTCCTATAGCGTTGGTTTTCCCACGATTCTGACCTGCCCTAAAGTACCATAAGTCACGTTCGGTCGTTCAAAAATGGTAATACCTCACTTACTCGCATATATGTGCCACGCCTCGTTATGCTGCCAGTGCCTCGCTCATCTGCAGATATTCTGGCTTCGGCAACTTCAACACACAGGCGCACTGTTACTAGGTGAACACACTCTGGTTTGGAGGGTGACCTGTTATCGTCCCAGTCGATACCTCCTTCAGTTTCTGGATAGGGCTGCACACCATACCGTCTGATGGGTATGGCCGTACAATCAACGGTCATGTGACGGGTATGGTCGACTGTCTGCTGTCCGTCAAGTCTGGTTAGCAAAGCCCCAATGGCTACGGACGGGTACGGAGACGGACATGACGGTCGTCTCCATGGTAGACGGTATTGTCCTAGTGATAAAAACTCTATTATTGACATATCTGTACTAAACTAAACTAGCTACTACTACTCGTATGAAAAGGCCCGCCGCTCGCCGTCTGAGTTGTTGTGTCAGTAGTGTTGTGGTCACCAGTCGTTGCGTTGCGTTGTTGTTATCATGGTGTTCCGAGTCCGAGTCGCGTTGTCGTCGTCGCAGTTGTTGTTACAGGCATCGAGGGGTCGTCGTCGTGGTTGTCGTCGGTTGTCGTGGTTGTCGAGCCTGTCATTTTCGTGGTTGTGGTTGTTGTGGTTGTTGGTCGTGGTTGTTGTGGGTGTTGTTGGTGGTTGTCGTAGTCGTAGTCGTTGGTCATGGTTGTCGTGTCGTGGTTGTCATTCGGAGATAGCCGCGAATGAATCCACAAATCCTCAGCAAACAAAACCGGAAATCACCGAGCGGTGTAGGAAAGGTGGCTTCCCAGGCCCACAAGAGGGAACCATAACCGACTCCATCAGAGTCTATCGAGGCAGCTGGCTTGCGCAGGGTTTGCCTGCACACCAATCACTTGCCACCTCTGGGCTCTGTAGCCACGATCGTGACAACAATGGCGGCAACGGCGGCGCACACGTACGCCATTCACTGGTGTACACCAGGACGACAGTGGTGGTAGCAGTGACCCCCCCCCACCAATGCAGCCACGTGCGCTGCAAACCACGACCGACGACAGACCGACGACGATGATGGTGCGGCGACGGCAAAACAGAAGACTTTGCCAATGCCTCCCAGAGCTGAACGACTCAAACTACTGACCACCACCGGCGCCCTTCCAACACAGGGTTGACCACACCCTCCCCCAAACACAACGGCAGCGGCACCCCAACTAGGGATTACCACGGGTCGGCAAAACCCGCCCGGGTAGCGGGTAAGGGTTTGCCGGGTACGGGTCAGGGTCAGCGACCTCAAACCCTTGCAAACCTGTACCCGTGCGTACCCGTGCCATGGGTACCGGCGGGTATTCTTTCTACCTTGCATCTGGTCATCTGGTCTGGTGGTGATAATATACAGTGCTCGTTGCATAGTCCGAAACAAAAAACAAAAAAATCCACTGCATAGTATAATATGTCCGAGTCTACTACAGGAAGCTACTACACTGTCGCCGCTGCTATCTATCCCTACTGCCTGCCCTACACCTTCGTCATTGTCGTCACCGCCATCGCCATCGCCATCGCCATCGTTGTCGTTGTCGTTGCCATCGCCATTGCCGTCGCCATCGTTGTTGTTGTTGTCGCCATCATCGTTGTTGTCGCCGTCGCCGTCGCCATTTCCGTCGCCGCGCTACATTGTTGGGGGTCGATGCGGGGCAGCGGTTTTCTGTGGTGATACCAACAATGGCAGCCTATTGGCAGGTGTTTTGCCAGTCCTCAGCGCACTCGTCAAGGTGCACCCCATGTCCGTCACCGCGCTCGTGCGCCGGCCAGAGGCGGTCGAGCGCGTGAGCGCGCTGGGCCCGCACGTGTGCGTGGTTGAGGGATCCTTCACCAATGCGCACGGCCTGGAGCTCGTCGAGCGGCACACACGCGCGGCGGATGACGTCGTCAACGCGGCGTGCTCGGATGATCTTGCATTGCATTCAGCGATCCTAGCAGGTCAGCGAAAGCGCATGCCAGGGAAGCTGTGTGAGAATAACTGTTGGCGCATCAGCGGCATCGTAGCTTGGGTGAACCAATACTCATCTATTTTGGGTTTGTGAGGGTGGCCCCGTTGTCGGTGTCTTGTGAACACCTGCGGCAGACGCACGCTGGTTTGTAAGAGCGATGGCTGGTCAGGAATGAGAGAGGCAGTCGAGATATTGGTTGATGACGTGACGCACGAAGGCTGGGGTGGATTCGATAATCCGGAATAGGTGTGGAGCGAGTGGGCTAAAAAATTGGGTGAACCATTACAATACTGTAAGGTGAAACAGAAAGGAGGAATACTGTACACCGAAACGGAAGTGGAAGGGTCAACGTGGGGCACAAAGGCACTGGCACGAAGCAACGAAGAATGTGGGAAAAAGCTTCCCACGCTCACGTTTGGGCCAATCAATGACTTGTTTTTTTTTTGACTCCACATTTTACTTTACTGCTCTGTTGTCCTGCTACTTCCCTCCCTTTCCCCGACGTAACAAGTAGTGATGGTAAGGTTCGGTTCTGAACCTCGGTTCGAACCTGAACCGGACCGGTCCGAACCCCAATTTCAGGTTCAGGTTCGGCTGTTGACATGAACCGAACCATTGGTTCGGTTCGGGGTTCAGCAAATTCCTGAAACTGGAGAACCAGTTCTGAACCGGTTCTGAACCAATGAACCATTGAAAATATACAAAAAATTTAGGCACTTAAACCAAAATCAAAAAGTGTTCTATTTAGTGAATGGCATGAGTTTATGTACCTGTGTGGGTTCAGCCCGGGGGTTCGGGTGGGTACGGGTACTGTACGGGTACCGAATTTGTGACCCTCGCGAAACCCGTCATGGGTCACGGGTTTCGCCGGGCACGCAGGTCGCCGGACCGGACGCTGTTGCAACGTGTCAACAGACTGCCATTGTCATCCGACGCTCACTGGCAGCGCTCGTCGACTTTTTGTTCCTTGGCCCAGGGAACCCTCAATTTAAAGAAGCTAAGTGTTTTTCCTTTGTCTGATCCTTTTAGCTAACTAACTACAGTGTTTTTTCTTTCTTTCTAGGTTCCAACCACGCTCTTGGCGCTGCCTCCACCTCGCCCCGCGCAGGCCTGTACTGCCACCACCACCTTTGGCTTGCAAGTGCCAATTCCAGCCCCGCTATGACGACGGCGACACGGCGTCGCAACGCCACGGCTGCGACGCGGTATCGCAACGCCACGGCTGCGACGTGGTATCGCAACGCCACGGCTGCGACGCGGTATCGCAACGCCACGACTGCGACGCGGTATCGCAACGCCACGACTGCGACATGGCACCGCAATGCCACAACAGCAACGTGGTGCCGCGGCGCTACGACAGCGACACGACGCCACGGCGTGACAAAGACAGCGACACGGCGTGTGGCGCTACGACAGCAACAGCGACACAGCGCGTGGCGCTACGACAGCAACAGCGACACAGCGCGTGGCGCTACGACAGCGACAGCGACACAGTGCGTGGCGCTACGACAGCGACAGCAACACGGCGCGTGGCGCTATGACAGCGACAGCGACACGGCGTGACGAAGACAGCAACACAGCACCGCAGCATGGCAAAGACAACGACACGGCACCGCAGCATGGCAAAGACAACGACACGGCGCCGCGGCATGGCGAGTCCGCCTCGTCGTCTGTGAGCGGCTCGGTGTCGATCAAGAAGCGCCACAGGACGCTCTCGTGCGCTTTACCTTGCTTGTCGCCGTGTAGCGTTTGGTGGTTCGTGCCGCGCGTCATGATGTGGTCTGCGCAGATACGGTGGATCTCTGCGTGGGGCTGGTCGAGTGACCAATTGAGCGCGAGAAGGCGAACGGGCGGGTGCATGCCCTTGACGGCATTTCTGAGATCTTGACGGTGCACGTGAAGATGCATGATTGTTTTGTCAGGCGAAGTGGGAGACAGGACGACATTCATTCACGCAACTTGTTGGCTATGACTACGTCATGATCTCGCAAGAGCTTCTTGACATTTTGAATAAAAGCTGGCCCCCGCTTTTTCGCCTGGACATTGTCGCTCTGTGTGTGCCCAAATTGGAACAGCTAGTCTTTTGTGGTAACCGACAGGGTGGCTCTGCAAATTTTGTGTGATTACATAAGCATGGCCTCTGTTCAGGTTTGGTTCAGGTTCACATTGGTTTGGTTCAGGTTCGGGGAGGGGTTGACTCGGAACCTGAACCGAACCAATGTGAACCTGAACCAATGGTTCGGTTTGGGGTTCGGCCTAGACCCCTGAACCGAACCAATGGTCCGGTTCGGGGTTCGGGAAAAAAGGTCAAAGAACCGAACCGAACCGAACCTTACCATCACTAGTAACAAGTCGCAATCCACACAGCACCAGAGGCCACACCTCCATGCAGAGGCAAAGACAACGAACTACGTCGGGCACCTTCTTGGTGCCGTCGTGATCGCTGTCTTCTCGCTGCAGTGGAACCTGCGATGATGGCAGTCTCGGACGGCCCCACCACTCGATAATGACAACGATGCCCGCCACAAGCGATGTGGGTCTCCTACTATGATAATGCCTCGGCTACACGCGATCCCGACCATGACTTGACTGCCTACTGCCCCTACCCCACTGGCAACCCCAACCGCGATGAGGACACGGGCGATGACGGTGTCCCATCGTGGTGGCAACGTCGACATGACGCTGACCACTTCATTGTGACCGCAACAACAATGGCCATGAGGTGACGACGATAACGACGATCATGATGATGCCAACGGTGAGGCGGCAATGGCAGCGACGGAGACGAAGGCGACCGCGACGGCAACGATGACATGACGGCAGTGGCGACGACCCGGCCACGACAACGACAACGGCGAGGGGGCGATGACTGTGGCAGTACCGACACGGTGGCAATCACACAGAGGAAACACCAGTGACAACAACAACTATCATGATGGCGACGGCGTTAGTTGACTACTAGTTGTACTGCAAGCTAGACTATTATTCACACAAACTTTTCCGCGATTTCTTCACCCACGAGGGTTACCAGTATGACTATGTGTTCCGAGGCTCGACAGTTCGACAGGAGTATTTACCATGCGGGTACGGGTACTCGACAAACCCGCACGCACCCGCGAAACCTGCCGTCAACCCGCGTCAACCTGCTACCCGTACCCGCCAAAACCCATACCTGTGGCCAACGGGTACGGGTTTTGGCGGGTACATCAGGAAAATCTCCATTTTTCTTAATAGCACTTAAGTGTGCTTATTTATGCTTATTTATGCTTAACAGCACCTTTAAGCACTGCTAAGCCCAAGGTCACTAAGCACGGCCATGCTTAGACTAAGCCAAGTCGATTCATTAAAAATGACTTAGCCAAGGCTTTTCCTGGCTTATTCTGGACTTGGGGGTGCTTGTGGGGGTGTCAAGCAGAGGTCTAAGGACCAAATTTCTGTGAAGCAAGACAAAGACTAAGTGACTTAAGCTTGGACTTAAGTTCAATAAGGAGATGAATCACCACACATACGGAAAAAACATTAGAAAAACATATTTATTCCATAGAATACAACAGATTAGTACACAATGGAAGTATTTTAGTGCTAGGAATCCCGCCGCCGCCGCCATTCCCGCCACGCCGCCGCCGCCACGTCACCGTCGTCGTCACCCTCGCTGCCATCGTTCCCGACTCCGTGTCGTTCGCGCCGCTGCGTCACCGCCGTCGTCGCCATCGCTGCCGTCGTTCCCCGACTCCGTGTTGTTCCCGCGGCTGCGTCACCGCCGTCGTCCCCCTCCGCCACCGCCACCGTCGCCCTCCACGTCACCGCCGCCGTCGCCTTCCGCATTACCGTCCTCGTCGTCCTTATCGCCGTCGTCGTCGCCATCGTAGCGGCAGCACACCGTGTCGTTGTGGAGGCCCCTGCGCGCTGTAAGGGGTGGTGATAGCGGCCTGGGTGTGGCGATGAGTCGGAGGCCGCGGCGATGGGTTGGAGGTGGCGGTGATAGGCTGGAGGTGGCGGTGATGGGTTGGAGGCCGCGGCGACGGATTTGCGTGCTACGAGGCAGAGGCGGCGACGGCGGCTCTGTAACACTTGTGATGAACGAAACAAAACCAAAAAGAAAAAAAAAAAAAAAAAACGTATCTTAAAACTGGGCCGAAGCTAACGTTGTCAGTCGCGGCGGGGTGTGGGGCCAATTGGCGACAGGCAAAGGCGTCGTGGTGGGTTGCGTGCCCGCATGGTGCCGTCCGTGGAGCCTGTGAGAGGTGGCCAGCGGCGATGGGTGTGATAACTAGAAGAGGGCCGTTGAAAGAATGAAAGAAAATAAAGACAAACGCACCAGTTGATGTTGAAGCCTTTGGTTGGAACGGGCAATTGTCAACGTGTCCTGTCTTGCCTGTGGCACACATTTCCCACGCCGCAGATTCGGCCTCCGCCCGACTTTTTTTTTTTTCTTCTAAGTCGAGTGTGCCCCTGACCGCCACCGCCCTCACCACCGCCGCCGTGGACAAGCCACGCCACTACACACCACCACCATCACCACCACCGCCTGGGTCAATGCGAGCGCCACGCAACCGTGGCGGACCACCGGTATGACGACAGCACGACGATGGCCCGACGACGGCGCGCGAGTCAGTCGCACGACGACCGCACAACCGCGCAACGACGGCGCGAGTCGGTTGCGCGACGACGGCACGACGACGGCGCGAGTCGGTTGCGCGACGACGGCGCAACGACTGCGCAACGACGGACAACGACGGCGCGAGTCGATCGCGAGTCGATCGCGCGAAGACGCCGTGACGACTACCACCGACCACGACAGCAACCACGACTACCACGGCCACGGCCAAGACGAAGCGGCCGGTGACGAAGCGGCGGCAGAGGGAAGGGCAGTAGGGACAGCGGTGACGGTGCAGGAATGGCGACGGCGCGGGAATGGCGATGGCGTGGGAATGGTGACGGTGTAGGAATGGCGACGGCGCGGGAATAGCGACAGCGCGGGAATGGTGACGGCGCAGGAATGATGACGGCAGCGATGGGAATGGTAAGGCGGGCGGTGTGGGGGACGGCAACGGCAGAGGCAGCAGTTCTACTTACTGATACCTTTCTGCTTACTTGATGTCGGTACTTTTTAACTACTTGACAAACTTAGGTGTACTTAGATTATACTCATTCTTAATGACTAGTTCACTAAGCAGAAAATAAGTAGCTTGGGAGGCTTAGAAACAGCTTAGAGTAAATAAGCACTCTAAGCCCACTAAGTTTTTGTGATATTTTCCTGATGTACGGGTACAGGTTGAGTCGAGTTGACCCCAGGGTTACCCGTGGGCCGTGGTAATCCCTAACCCCAACACGGCAACAACCCGACAGCAGCGATATCGATAAAATGGGGTGACTGTGACAACAGTGTAGTGGCGCTGCAGTGGGCATTATACTAGCTAGCATTACTGTACATTATAATATTTACTGTCCTGGTAAACCCGCGCGGTTTTCCCCACCCGCAGTACCCGCAGGGTTGCCTCAGGATGACCCCAGGGTGACCCGCTGCGATCCCTAGATCATGTTCAGGGACTCCGGATAAATCTCATCAGAGATGTTTTTTTGGAGAGACCCGTCCAAACCGTCTAGTGCCGTTGACGGTCATACTGTGACGGTCTTAGACGGGTGATGGCCGTCCCCTCCACCGTCCATCTGGTGAGTTGTTTTGAGCTCGAACGGTCACGGTGCCGTGACCGTAGTACGGACCCGTCTGGACCGTTCAGTACGGGTACGGTACGCAGCCCTACTGGAGAGGCTCCAGATCCTACGGAAAGTCACCCAGTGATTTGCACGAGGAAATATGGCCTTACGGCGTACACTCCACCACGGCCCTCATCGGTCGGAAGGGCCGGGGTCGTAGACCCAATGACACCAACTACACCGCTGCTGTTGTCGGAGAACGAGTGGGACAACCTATACAAGTGTATCTCTCGGCGTTTTCGTCTTCCCTTCTCCCTTCCTTCTGCCCTGCATCCTCCCTTTGAGGCCTTCATCGACACATTGCATGGTGCCTTGCGTCCTCCGCAGTTGAGCCCATGGTAAACTGGAGAGGTTTGGATACTGTCTTGGACCAACTAGGCAGGTCATCGCTCATATTGCCCATGACACTCTATGACGCAGACCCACACTTACTTTGGATACTCAGAGGCCCTGCTGAAGGTCGTTCACTTCACGTCCGGGGTGTATATGTGAGAGGTCTTGCACCAATTTCGCCTCCTGGCTCAACTGAACCCGCGTCCAGATGGGAGTTTTTCAGCGCGTTGAGCTTTGAATGGAGCTTCCTACGAGGGCGGCGGAAATGGAATTGGACCGTTGCGGTGAGGCTCTCATTCGGAAGTCCCGCGGCGCTGATGACTGACTGCCGAGCAGCTGTACATCGCATGTCGCGTGACCACGTTGGCGGCAGCGGTGTCGCAAATGACGGGCTTCAACTTTACGAGCGAGATCAGCTGCAGGGTGTGTCTGGATCATATCTTTTCTTATAGATTGGCGGTGCTCACGTGCGTTGACAACCACTCTCACAGACATGGCTCATATTTGTGCGGGTCAGTCGCTCCATTCACTAGGTGTTTCGACGTGGCTCACGAAAGCCTTCCAGATATTCGCGAACACTTCAACAACCCTAGCTATGGCACTCTACGCACTGCGCAGGTGAGCCTGGCAACGTGAGAAACTCTCCCGCTCCGGAGATGACACGACCCACTAGCGTCGCCGTTTGGAAACGGAATGACTGGCTTATACTATTTGTCGTCGGGTGCCTCATCACCAACGTCGTCCTCTGGATGCGATGTGAGTGTGTTCGGGCATCGATCCCATTCCTACATAATGACCGCTTGCCCGCCCCGTCCCTTAGTGACAGTCAGGGTGCGTGTCTAGTCATATCTTTTTCCACAAGAGTATGTCTTTTGTCTCAACATAACATTATTCCAGCCTGCTTCACATTGGAACGAGGAGACTCGCACGTGCATCGTCACGAATACCTACCGTGGGCTACCGAACAACGCATCGATGCTCGCTACCGATGTCGTCTTCTTTATTGTCATTCTCAGCGGTGTCTACCAACGAAACTCCGGAAGGCACATTATGATTACCATGTATCATGAGGTGCGCGTTTTTCGCCCTGGTTTCGATTCCTTATGTTTCTCATGTCATTCTTAGGGTTTATTTTGGCTCGCGATTGCGACTTTGATACAGTTGCTCCCTGTGGTTAGAACCTGATTGGTAGTACCGTAACGCGAGCCTGACACTTCCATCACTAGATCTTCATATCATTGGATCTTAACGGTAGGTTGCCTTTGCCTGCCTTTTTGAGACGTTACGCTACTACTGTACTACCATGTTTGTAGATGTCATGAACCTTGTAAGCGCCCATGTCCCCTCTTTCCCCGACAGCTTCTGAACTGAATCCCGCGATAGATGTTCCAAACACCTGCTAGTAAGTTGACGTTTTGAAGGGATCATGTCTCTATAACGAACTCTGCTCACTCTTCCTCTACTGTAGTCATCTGCGCGTGAGTGGCCTCGTGGCCTCGTCCCTATCCACATTTACCGACTTGTAAAATGACATAGCGGGATCGGTGCAACGCGGATGTACCGCAAAATCTTTGACCGGCATGCTGGGGACATGTATGTACCCACTTCCCCTCCCCCTGTAGAGTCTCATCGCTCGTTCTCGCTGATAACAGGCTCGAATATCTCGAGAGCTCGCGCAACGAAGAGACGGGGGAGATCCGATTTCGGCGGGCGTCGCTCCTTGTCGCGCGCCTGGGGCACGATGGCGACAGGAATGTCCCACGATGCGCGCCGCGGGCAGTCCCACCAGGGCGGGAACCAAATGAGCTCTATGTGGAGCGGTTTGGGGAGTGTGAGATTAGGCTAGAGGGCGCTGAAACCGAGGCGCGCATGACGAAGATCGACCCTGACCTGGTGCTGTAAGGCGGTGGTGGAGCCCCGTTTGTTTATTTATTCAGGTCGTTGGGGCACAGAGTACTATAGTGTATTGAACCCTATGTAGCACCAAACTAAATACAGTAAAGAAGTCGCCATGCGCTCCTGTGTGATGACCCTGAGTTACTCAGCGACTGGGGATGTTGTTTGCGACCGACTCGGACGTTGTCTATGCGACCATCTACTATATGCTCCGCGGACTAGGAAGTGAGTCAGATGAGAAAATGAACTCTTGATGAGATATCTGCGTGCGTGAGGCGAGACGAGCGCAAGGCGATCTGCATCGGCTGCGACTTCGGAAGCAGTGTGGCCATGATAGGGCGGAATTGGTTTTTACTTTTTTAAATTCCTCAGGGCCAGAAATTGTCATAGTAATCGGTCAATTGCAGTTGTATGCCGGTGGGAACTGAGCAAAGACTACAGCCCGCTCGTCGATGTCGAGCGACAAGAGGTCACTGGTGTCTCTTAAACTTGAACGACATCATTTCGTCGTCTGATTATCGACGAGTCTGAATCTATTCCCCTGCTTATTAGGTACGACCCGTCGTCCGACCCGAAGCCAGCTGTGGTCGTCAAGCGGGATTTACACGACGGAGAGCTGTCAAAATGCGGCACCACAGATGCCGGAGGCCCGCCGTCGTACGGAAATGACCGACATGATGACCGACCAGAGTACTCCAGTCCATGATAGTCGCCCATGCTGTACTCCTCGCCTTTTAGTGCCATTAATCGTGGTGATTCAGCGTGATCCGCGGAGAGAAGAGAAGGGGATTGCACGAATTTTTAATATCATATACCATCGCGACTGAGCGCTCAGCTAAGCGAATTGTCCGCAGGGGGTAACGTGGCCCAGCTTATCCGCTCCTGAGCCTGTCATGCGTAAAAGAATCGCTGTCCATATAACAGTCACCTGTTCAATAATAACGCGGTTGCCTCCCTTCATCCCTCCCTCCCGCCCTTTCTCCCCCATTGTATGGGCCTTCGCTTGTAATCAACAATCTTGTCAACAATGGTCGACTGGCAAAATCCCGTCACAATCATCAACGAGTTCGGTACGTGTCTCCCTATTTCCTTTTATGTCCTTTTCTCTCTCGTTTTTGCTAATTTATTGTTTTCGCAAAAAACGCAGGCGCTTTCGTCAAGCTCATCCACGTTATAGATGGCATTTATATGTGCGTCCTGCTTCGTTTCCGTCCTTGCAGACATCTTATACAACTTCTCTCAGTTGGGAATTTATTTGCAACCTTAGCTTCGAGTGGAGTTTACTCCGCCGTCGGCGTCAGTGGCGATGGACCGCTGCTGTAGGTATCTCCAGCTCCTACATTACATCCGATTAATCTTCGAATAGCTTTACATTGCTTGTCGAATGGCTACCATAGCTCAGGTGCTGTCGGACCTCGTTGGGCTTAACGTGATGGGTCAAATAAATTGCAAGGTACGTTTCAGTAACGTACTTCGCATCCCTTTTTCTCTAACCACCCCCCAGATATGGCTTATCTTTGTTCTTGTATGTTTTCCCGAATTCCTGGTTTCTCTTTCGTCGTAACGACAGCACAGGTGTTCGGTTATGCGGCGACCTCACTCTCGTTGAGTTTATATGCCCTCCGCAGGTCCGTTCGCATGTACATTCGTCGGCGTAGATGTTGAGCTTGGACTTCAGCGTCGCAGTGTGGCAACGTTCCTTGCCTATCACCCTCTTCTCTGTCGCAATCATACTGACCAACCTCGGAGTTTGGATCCGTTGTGCGTACCGTCGCGTGTCCCAGTCCGCTTATCTGACTCGTTTCGTTCCGTGGCCCACAGGTGTCACAGAGGTATTCACCACTGCAACATAATGTCAGCAGATGCACTCATGTCAAATCGCAGGCGCAGTCCCAGTGGGTGACTTTGTCCCAATCGTGCTCGTGGCAGGGCAGCCACAGGACGCTCTTGAATAACATCCTGCTCTTGGGCACTGAGGTCGTCCTCATTGTACTCATGGCTAGTGGTATCTACAACCACAACCCCGGCCGTCGTGCTTTCAAAATTATGTATCGAGAGGTGCGGGATCCATTCTCACGTGGAAACCACGCTGCCTAGGAGCTGAACTAATCTGTTCGTATATGTTCATATTAGGGCCTCCTTTGGCTCCTTGTCGCAGCGGCGGTGCAAACTGTGCCAGTGGTAAGAAATACAATAAGTATGCCAATTCCAGTTTCAGCGTTAAATCCTCATCTAGGTTTTCCTCATCCTGGACCTGAATGGTGCGGTTACTTTTACGCTCGTCGAAGGTTAACTGACATCGTCCGTCTTTGAAGAGGCCATGAATGTTGTACGTCGCACCCGTTATCTTTATCTTCAGAGAACCGTGTCGCTCATGCGTCCATTCGCCGCATGGCATAGATGTTCATAATCCCGTCAGGTATCCATCATTTCCGTCGTTGCAATATTTCCCCATTCTGACTAATGATCCCACCTTGACCTTCTCAACAGTCATTTGCACGTAAGTTAGCGCTCATCACGGCATAATCTTCCCTTCATCCATCACTGACCCAACCTTATGACACAACGTGTCAAACAGATCAATAGGCGCGACGCGTATGTACCGCTCTCTTTCAGACAGACAAGCAGGCAACGTGTACGCTACGACCCTTCCATTTTCCGCTGGTGGCATCCCTGACAACGAGTGCTCTCTTATACACACACAGACTCGACTTTTGGGAAACATCACGCGATGAGACGACGGGCGAAATTCGCTTCCGGCGGCAGACCCAGGTCGTCACGCGCACGGACGGCGGTCACGGCGCCGAAACGTCCTCCACAACCGCGCTGCCGATGGGCCGCCTGGTGCGCACGCAGCCGGCGTCGGAGGAACTCCACGTGGAGCGTTTCGTCGAGCGCTTCGAGGCGCACGCGATCGAGCGGGACGACGACAGCGTGTCGATGCCGGATGCCAAGTCCGGTCTTGATATGGAGGACGACAAGGCCGCGGTGGAATGGGTGACCCATGCCAAGTAGAACAGATGAAGACGATATTTTTCCACACGGCAACCTGGATAGCGAGCGCCGTACTTAATTGATATTTGCTTTCCCATTTACACACGCCAGCGGGCACATACAGTCCCTTTTTTTTATGCTTCTTGATTGTACATAGGTCCAGGAAGAAGTCGATCCCTTTGATAAGGATCTTTAAACGAATTGTCTGAGGGCCACTTATATAGCTGCTTGCAAGACGTGGTCAATGTAGAAAGCGCGGGAACAGCATCGCACGTCGACTTCCTGTTGTATGATATTCAGTCCTCGATTGTCCTCTTGCCTCCGTCATCTTTGCGCCCATAGACGTGGGACCCATATACAAGTGGTCCAGGTGTTGGACAAGGTCGTCGTTTCTCCGCTAGCTCACGATTCGTTGAGGTGGGAACTGGAGTTAGTGGACGACGGGGATACACCGTCGCTCTCACCGCTCTCCGGCTTGAAACCCGCTGAATGATTAGTTTCGAACACAGTGTGCGTTTATCGCGCCATGTCAGGCCAGTCAGGTCTAGACCGTCTGTCTACATAGCGCCGAGCAGGTGACCTGCCACTGCTGGCGGCTGTCACCTACTGTACATCTCTTATCACCGGCGCCATGTCTTCACATTCCCAAACACTTGCGCCCTCTTCGCTATTCATGTCGATCCTTGATGCCACCTTGAGCGAGTACAAGAAAAAGACCGGGCATGATATTTCAGACAACTGGATCGCCAAGGAACTGCGAGCTTGCGACTCCATCGAGGCCATCCTGGACCTTGTCCTGGACATCAAGCTGAGGCATTTGATAAGTTTAGGGGTGGCAATAAGGAGTTGATGAAATGGATCGATTCGTCGGTGCACGTCCTCTACACGATTTCCGCGACTCTTGGCGAAGGAAACAATTCGTGATTCAAGCGTGTTCTCACACCGCTCTCACCTGTCTGCGTTCTTTTTGTCGACACTTCGTCCGCCTCTTCTACGGCTTTGAAAACTGCCACTACAACCTCGTTCAAGCACTCCGCCTCTCGCAGGACCTACATTTTATTCTTCCTGCACAGCGCCAATTTAGTCCTCATGTAAGGCATGCCCCATCCCACTCGAGCAGCTACTATGTACTGTGATCAATACTGTAATATGAACGAGGGGGGGTGCCGTCGCGGGGAGAGAGGGTGCAGCTTCAGGTGCGGTGCGGTTTGTGGAGCGCTTACGTTGGTGTACAGGAGTGGACGACCCTGCATGGACGCATCACGAATGATGCTACACGCTGGCCTGGATAGACGACCCCGAACGATAGCCCCCCTGACGGGAGGCGTAGCACGGTGTTGATAGATTTTGGAGACGTACCATGGGTAGCTTGCTCAAGCGTACTAAGTTACTGTGTACTACATAGTGGGACAGTGGGATGCACTTGTGCTTAAGTTTTTTTATTAAATTATTTTTATTATTCTGTTACAACTGTTACCGTAGTAAAATAAAATATTTTCCTATGTTTCACGGAGTCTTATCTAAGCTTCTTTTTACCCACGGACTTTCCTCAAACCTGCAACTGAACGTGCCAGGCTGACTTGTGTCATAGTCCTTGCTCAACCCTGTGATCTACAGTACAAGTTCCGGTGCTATGTTTCGCTGAGATCTGACGTTCTCAGCTCTGAGCTCACTATCTCTCACGTTGGCCCCATTTGAATCTCCTGGCACACCGAGTACTCGGCAATCTCTTGCAGATGCAACGCACGTATGGAGTTACATGTTACAAACCAGCAGGCAGTTTCTTAATCAAACATTCCAGGAGATCTGACATGGGCTGCGGGGATATAAGCTCGAAGGGTTGACCCCTAGTCCCTCACCAACATCTCTCACAACATCTCTTCTCCTATACAACGTCAATACACTCTCTTCTATTTTTTTGTTGTTCACCTCACTTTTCTAAACACACATGGCCATCATCGACTCTTTCAAGTCTAACGCTACCAGCGTGGAGGTACGCTTTGCTGGTACTTCGCTCTCCGTTGATGGTCATAAATGTTTGCCATAGTTTTCGTGGCCCGCCGAATTGACTGGCCTTGAACGCATCATGCTTTCGGCCCGCGGTGAACTTCAACGCTTGCTTAGGTGGGTTTTTTCCTCTGCCTCCTTTATGGTCATGACCGGTTCTAAGCTTAAATGGTATGACGCAGTGCCTTCTTTTCTCACACCATCAACATTAAAACTATTTATGAACATACCTCACCTTATACACACACCGCCTCGCCGGAGGAGCCCATCACCCAGCGTCGCGAGGTCCACCTTCTCTGCGGCGGCAAGACCGCTTGCATTGCGACAAGCGACGTAACCATCACCGCACCTCTCCCCGAACGACTCTTCCTAGACGAGAAGTTCGCTATCGGGCAGATGTTCCGCCAGATGCAAACGCCGCCTCAGTTTGCGCTCCTAGACTGTGGTGTCAAGGTCGAAGACGGCAAGGACACCCTTTGGCGGCGGTACACCTTGTCCACCGAGGGCTTTGTGTGCGATATAACGGAGGTGTTTCCCCGACCGAGACATGTTTAAGCTCTGTGAGCAGTGGCTCGACGAGGGGCGCGTGAATGCTCCGAAAGCCGAAGCGGAGAATAACAAGCACCTGTATGCTACAAACGCTGTTCCCATCCACGTTTAATCCCCCCCTCCCAAACTACTTGTATCTCTGACCCGGAATCGGACTTGCACTGGTGGCCCACGTGATTCGATGTACCCTTTCTGCAATGCATATATAACTTGCTATAACATACAGTACTTTATTATTCTTTTTTAATTACGTTTCAATGTTGCAGGCAATATATGCGGAAACGCCAGTATCTCGCACCGTATCTCGCGTGGGCGTTAACAAAATAGGGCGTTTAGAACTGGCGAACTCACGCGTGGCATGTGCGTCGTCGACAGGCGTGACAACAACACACACCAGTGGCGAACTATCATGCGCATGTACAGGACACGAGCCATCGCTGCGACGTACGAAGAACGGACACCCATTCCATTGAGCAGGTGCATGTGTGGATGGGCTGATATCAAACATGGGCATTGTTCTCTGATTTTTCTTATCTAGCTCGTACATGCAATACGAGAGTCGAGACAAATACTAAGTTGCCTCATCTCCCACCACAATCGTTCACTTCCTCGGCGTAGTGATGTCGAAAACCTTCGTGGGGTTCCATTATGGGTATATTGGGTGGAGACCATTGTTGAGTGTGCCGTTCAGCCCATCCGTTGCCCAGTTGAGGTGGAGGTTTGGGTGGAGGTATGCGTCGAAGTCCCTGCGGGTTTTCCACGACCGTCGCGCGCAGCGAGTTGAGTGGGCGGTAGGTCAAGTCGGAACTTCTTGCCGATGCGTTCCTCGTAACCCTGGAATATCTCGTTGAACGACTGCGAGGCGTCACTGGTAAGCGCGACAAATTGAGAGATAACTAACAACTTGAACTGTGCGATGTCTTTGTTGGCGGTTTGTCACGGTAAACATGAATTTCCCCGCTTTTTACTGTACATGGACTCTTACTATATTATGCAGCGAAATCGTGGGTAAAATACGCGCAATCCTTCCAGTCTCACGACATGTCACATTTGCGACGCAACGCATGTTGTCATTTTATGCCGTGCATTATCATCACGGTCGAGAACACCGTAACAAGGTGACAAAATACAGCGATCCTTGGTCCGTAACATACATTCAGTACGGCCTCGGAGGAATGAGTCTCACAAAGCCGTCGTCCAGCTCGGAGACGAGCTCCTCCCAGGAAGCAGCTCTCTCATTTTTTTGATAGCTTGGGGCGTCATATTTGCATTCATTTTACGATCTGACTGTGAGACAGTCGAGGTCTCGGTATTTTGGGACCTAGGCGGGGATGGTAGGTGCAATGTTTCCGACACCACCTCTTCCTACCGAATGCTTTAATGGACGCACGTTCGTGAGTCTGGAGACACAATTCCAAATAAACGGGGTGGATGTACCATTTGAGCCGCGCGGGCAGTCTCATGTTTGCGTATGAGTAACCTTTCGTACTTGGCTTGCTCGGCCTCCGTTGTAGACAATAACTCGCTAGAACGAGTACCGATTACATCCCGCGATGGAGAGTGAACGTTCCCTGAACCTCCTCGTCCAATGGAGGTGATCTAATTTAAGGAACATCAGCTGCAAGTCAACGATGGGCCAGTGGAATTATCCACTTTGTCAGGGTAGAATGAAGAACGAAGTTCTCTGCCCTTCGTCGACGAAAAGTCCTCCGGACCATCAAATATAGATGCGCGTTGACTGTAATCGGGGGCTTCGCGGGCATTCCCTGCACCACCGCGACCTGACGATTTCTAGATATGACGTATTATAAATCGGAACGGCGACGAAAAAGGGGGTGTAGCAGATAGTTACATATTGAACACCTCGAGATGTGATTCTGGAAAGTTGATCTGGATTGAACGAAGGCAACCACGTTAAGTCACAAGTAGAGACATTCGAAGGTTGCGGAAAGAGCGACATAAAGGAAGACGCAAGGAAGTGTGACAGGGGGGCGCGGTGAGAAGCACGGATAGAGAAAAAAAATCTGAAACGCCCGTGCGGCCGCCGTCTCCATCCCACTTCAATAACTGCCTGCTTACCTTCGTTGCTCGGCTTAACGACCGTGACGGTGGAAGTGGTGGATTGTTTAGTCGAAAGTCTGGAGAGCTTGGCTAGTTCGGGGCGCAGAGGTGACTGGATACTATGAGACATCGGTGAGACGGGTAATTTGAGACCTGAAGGGTGGGATGGTTTGACCACGAACGCGGGGTTCTTATAGTCTCCTACTGTCGTAAATGCGCCACAACGTATCCAAATAGATGAAGACCTGGCCGTGTGCCAGTGTGGGAATACAGCAACCATGGTGTGGCAGGGTGATCGTGGTGGTATAGGGTCCTTGCAGTGGTCACAATATGAGAAGTGACCAAAGAAAGGGAGAAAACCACCATCCGAGCTCTCAGGCCTGTCAGGGAGGCGCGCATTCCCGGGTCCGAGTTTCGGGAATTGCAGAAAGAGAGGGCCACAATCCCACATATAGCAACGCAAAGACACAGCAAAAACGACGTGCGCGACGGAAAAGGTATTCTCCGTGTGATGCAGGATACCTCGCGGTGAAGCGAAATTCGCTCAACTGTAGCCGAAGCCACCTGTGAGATTAACCTGTGTGAGAACCCATGGTGCAATGAAGCGAAACGAGTGCGAAACGCCGCTGACGTGCAATAGTAGTGCCGGGCCGGGTGCCGGTCAACGGATGTGACTTAAGGCCACGCATGGACGATGGAGTGTGGTGCACTGTGTGCACGCACAAGTTCGTTTGACATGGGGTGGGAAAACAGAAAAAGGATGGATATGGGCCTTGAGAGGAGCATCTTGAGGACTGATGCGTGAGGGAGATCAAAGTCTTGAAGTTCGAGGGGTATGGCCGCATAAGGAGAAGGATCATACACATGCAATCGTATACCCAGGACCAAGCATGAAGCATAAAACACAAGGGAGATGCCGTGATTGGGAGTGAGATCCAATGAGACTAGCCTGAGTGAATGCATGAGTGAGTGGCATATAGGTCAGAGTGAAGCATTGGCGGTCCGGGAGGGTCCGGGTATCCAACGCGTTCACTGACCTTGTCGCTCACGTCGCTCGCTCACAGGCCTGCGGCAACTTATTAGCCCGGGGTAAACCCTAACTAGCTACCGTTTGATGTACTGTAAGGCAGAAAGGTTGGCAGCCTAAGTTGTGGTTTCTTATTATTTCCCCGACCTGTGATGGGACCGTTGCCATCCCATCTCCTGATTCTCCTCTTCCAGATTCGGTTCGAGCTGGATGGGGAATAGGAAATCTCAAACGCCAAGCTCGACGCGCCACTTGTCGTTCTATCGCCGTCTGTCTCGTAACTTATCCGTAGCGCAGGCCCGGCCACCGCTGAGCGCCGGAAGTTGGGGCAAAAACAGGGATGTCCTAAGTAGTGGAAGCGCGAGTGCCGGGACGAGAGGGCACAAACTTCACGCCTCCCCCCGAGGACTCTGCTTCCTTTGTTCCTTGGTTCTTGGGGTGGTCTATATATATGACAGCAGAGGAGGTGCCTCACACGTCAATGTTGTGGCGCGTTCTTTTTCTATGTTTTCCTATATCCAAGCGCTAATTTTTCTCGTTCTGTTGACATGACATTGACATTTTCCAGCTGCTGTTTTGGTTCGCATTCTCGATCCTCGCTTTCCTTTCCGACACTCTAGGCCCAAGGGCCCCGCCAGCTGGTCGACGAGTTCACGCGGTGGGCGCAAAGTTATTGCACAGGCTCTTATGACCGTCCGCGTATTCAAATCCTTCCAATTCGCGCGCATTTGCCATTCATATACACAACGATACCCACACTCCATTTCCCATCCCTGTTCCGATTATGACAATACGTACATCGTTCTGTTCCCGACCCGGGGGCAAAGAGAAGTAGGTTCCGACTCATGGTGTAAGTAACGAAACATGTAGTGGGAGATCCTCTACAGTGGCCCTCATTCACTCTCTGCCTTCCATCTCCACTTCCATTTCCCTCGTCTTCTCACGACAGACTTTGCCTGTGCAACCTACGTGAGGCTTCGTTCTTCACTCGTGTCAGTCTTTCCTGAGGGGTCGCGGGAATTTTGGTTGTGAGAGATGCGACTCTCATATGTCAGATGCGATGGGGACTCCTCACTTTCTCACGATCATACTTGACACCATTGGCACTGGCACGGGCACTGACGTTGGCACCATCACTGGCACGGGCACTGGCACTGGTACACGAGGACTGGCACCATCACCAGCATGGGCACCACTGGCACTGGCACTGGCACCGGCATCTTCACTGGCATGGGCACCGATACTAGCACTGGCACTGGCACCGGCATCATCACTGGCACCGGCACTGGCACACTGGCACCGGCACCAGCCCATTGGCAGTGGCACGGGATGGCAGTGGCACCGGCACCATCGCCGGCATGAGCACTGGCACACTGGCACCGGCACTAGCTTTCAATTGGCAGCGGCACGGGGTGGCACTGGCACTTGGCACCATCACCAGCTTTGGCACCACTGGCACTGGCGGCAACCGCCGGCACGTTCCAAACGGGTACCGGCCCGTGCTTCCGCGAGCCAGCGTTGGCGTCGTGGGGCGGCTGCACTGAGCCCTTTGCGCCGTTGAGCGACCCGCATCGTGGGTTCCCACAGCCAGACGGATGGCACGTCTGGGTCGGGCCTACTTTGCACCCTATTGTCCTTGGCGCGAGTCCGCGCGACAGATCGTGGGTTGCATGCTGTGCGTGCGTGCGTGGCGCGCATAAGTATTATGATCGCTTGGCCTTTGCCGCAGGGCATTCGAATCGATCCACAGGGGCGCGGATGACGCCGGGCGCGAGCGCTAGTGATTCGCGGAGTGCACCCGCATGTAGAATGATTTGATGGTGTCCAACACATGATACGTATAGGCGTAAAGCGGCGCACCAGTATCGTCAAGGGGGCATGCGGCGTACCAGGAGCGCTGCGCTGTGGACAATCTGCCGCAACCAGGTGACTCGACCGATCGACCTCACTGACTAACTGACCGGCTGGACCGAACGACTGACCGACCAACCAAGTCCACCTTGGTTGACTCTGGCAACGGGTGATCATATGCGTGCAAGCGCTTGCGTACATCAAATCCAACCAAAATGTAAAGAGAGGAGAGGAGAAAGCATTACAATAAGTGACCCTACTGTACTGTTCTTTTTTTTTTTTCCAAATGCCTCCCCCCTGCGATGTGCAATACGTCGGTTGGACGTTTCTCGTTGGCTGTCAACCAGACCCGAAGAGACAAACTTGATCCGCAGTATGCTGTTCCTTCCCCTTCCCCACGCCCCCTCCTACCCATCCACCTCCTGACGACACACAGACAACTAGGTGCATATATTTGCATCTCAAGTGCGAGAGGGTTTGTGTTCGCGCTTGTTCACCTTTCTCATGACTTCGGTGCCTCATTCGCCAAGGTAACGTAAACGGCTCACGTCATTCTCTCGTTCGGATGCCCCTCGTCCTTCCAATCCAATCTTATCTGTATATCACCATGTGTTCCATTCAAGTTTTTTTGACGGGTCTGAGAGAGCAGATCTCTGAGTCGGAACCGCGCCAGCGGCGTTATCGGAGTGCGCAGTAAGTAACACAGCCCAGCCCAGCCCCCAAACCATATAATTGTCGTTCGTGTGTAACCTCTATCACGGGAGTTAGCATCGTCCGACGCAAACGGTTCGCAATTTTCTCCTTCGTTTACAATTCTTTCCGAGAAGCGCTCGCCTTGGGATTGACCCTGACGCCCGAAAGCACGCGGAAGATGCCCTCAACCGACCCAGCGCCAAAGTCAGCCCGGTCCAACAGTCCAATCCGGTCCAGTCCGATCCAATATAGTTTTCAGAATCCAGAACCGTCAGTCGACTGCGTTGGTTACCACCGTACGCCAAGGAGGATGACGAGAGATAAAGAGACAAGGTCAGCTGCGCAGAAACGGGGTTTGAGCGTGCGTAGTAACGGTTATCCCGGTCACCGAGGCGATGACGTCTTCATACACTGCACAATATCATCACGCTAAGCATATCGTCCTCAGTTATCGAACACAGAAAAATGAAAATAAGAATAGGCGAGAGAAATGGACATTATACTTTGTCACAGGACAGGGGCGCTGGCTAATGATACAATACACGGATTACCGAGGAACGTACACTACCCCTTAAAAAATAGATAGGCGCTGCACAGAAAGGGGAAAAGGAATAGGAAAGAGAGAAAACCACTAGGAGACGAGAGCCGGAAATGTTGCATTTGAAGATGTACCGAGGTGCAAGGATGGATGGATGGGAGTGGATTCGTAGATGATGGATATGATAAGAGTGATTGACCGGTGGCCACGCGTCTACACCAGTCGGCCGTAGCCAAAAATAAATCGAAAGCAGGCATCCGCAGCCGCAGCCGGAAGATGTTGGCGGCGACAACGAACAAAAACTTGAGAAGAATTCGAATTTTAGCAGGCGGCTCTGCGCAGTCATGGGGATATCTTTGCCGCCCGGCTCATTCCCCCTCCTTTCCGCACTTCCCCGTTAAGGCGTCAATGATATGTGGGCACAGATAAAATTTATGCTTCGTCTTCTTCACGGATCGAGCTGAGCGAACGCATACGACCATGGATACGACGTGACGATGGGGCCTGTGGAGGTGGTATATGCGGTGGTGAGACCGCGGGGGTATAATTTGGCGCGAGAGGGATAGTCATAGCCGCGGGGGGCGATGGCGACGGTGATGGGGAAGTAAAGGACGGCGATGTGTTGCCAGGCAAGGGAGTACTATAGATGACGTATGGCTCATCGTCCTCATCAGAACGACCGGCGAGGGATGGGCTGGAGCTGTAGTATAAAATAGGGACGTCCGCCGAGTCACGGGGCGGGGTATATTTGAACGGACCAGGGGAATGTGCGGACTTTGATGAAGACGTGGGTGACGGTGATAATGTGGGGGTCTACGAATAAGGCACAATATGTCAGAATAATTTCTCTGATTTTCTTGACAAAAACCCATCAAGGGGCGGAGCGCCTCAGTGGAGAGGACAAATCCGAGGTACGAAAATCGAGATGAGGGGTTTACTCACCATGCCATGAGAAATTCCATCGACCCAAGCAACAACGCGACGCATCCACTCGCGACGACGGAGAAACTCGATGCGGCGGAGACGTTGGACTTCGAGCTCACGCTCGCGCTCACTAGCGCCGGAACTCGTGGACGAGTCCTCGTCAGCAAACGGATCAAAGTTGAAGGACTGCGGCCCAGGATGGGTAGCGAATGCAGACACGGGAGGAGTGAGAGGTGGTTTGAGTGTGAACCCCCCTACTGCAGGTGAATAAGGAGGAGAATACGGGCTATATGCGAGAGGATCGGCTTGCATCTGCTGGAGGCGAAAGAACGAGTCGTTGTCCTGGACGTGGGTTGGATAGGCCGGAGTGGAGGGTTCGAAGACGAGCATAGATGGAGAAGGAGGGAGCGAGGGAGATGGGGGGAGGAGGGAAGGGACGGAAGACGCCTGGGGGTTAATATAGGGAGAAGCTGACTCAAGAGTGAAGGAGGGAGAGAACGGACGGACGAGGAGATTTCATGATGGGCGATCGGGATATTCTAGATCCGACCCAGTTCCCAGTTCAGAAGTCTAGTCAGGGACGGGTCAGCCAAGTCACATCCATTCCGATTCCGCCTTCTTGCTTCCGTGCTCATTCGCTCCAAATCATCCCGGCACACCCCGCTCCGGTCCCATATCCATCCATATTTCACACCGCTTATTTCCATCTTCGTCTCTCCCTCCGAATAGAATTTCCAGCGCCGCCCCAGTTTCCTATCGATAAGCGTACCGTGTTGCCGCAGTGACGTCTACCCTTTTAGCTACCCGAGTCACCCTCTGTCAATCAAATATGCAGTGTCCCCAACAACAATTCTGCTCGGCGATACACGCGTTGTCGTGTTTACTCGACAAAACGTTGACGCCTGGTTATCTCTAGGGTCTTTTGTCTCTGCCAGCGTCGTACTACCCAAATTGTCCAGACCTTTGCGGACCTCAGGCTCGGCGACCATGAATGATGTAGGGACGGTTCGAGCGTTCGGCACATCTGGCGGCGCGTCAGTAGAACTGGACCTTATACATAATTGGTGCAATACGAGCAATCTAAGAATCGAGGAGCCCACTCAGAGATGCGAGACGTGACGTGCGAAATTCTCAAATGAAGGGGAAGAGAACTAGAACCACCTGACGCGCAGTTGTTCATTCGTTTACAGAATTTGAATAGCTGCGAGAAACAGAAGGATGCTGGAGGCTTTGGCCATGATAGTTCTGCATACAATACCCACACGATTGATGCTAAAGTGAGCCTTCGCGGTACCTGACACCTGTGTGGTCGAATGACTGATGCCGAGATGTTTTTATATTTCGCCTCACACCTGTGCCTTATAAGGACGAATTTGACATTTATTACTGGTTCTCGGAGGTTGAGTGGACGTGCCATCAACACCCTTCACGCTGGCTGTGCGATTCTGACGCCGACGCGCCCTGGTTTACTCCCTTCCAGAAGCGAGAAACAGTCTCTCGAAGAAACTCTGGTTGACATACGAATAGTACCACCAGGCTGTGGCTGCAGATAAACGTGGCGACTTGATGTTGGGTGTGCGAAGATGTGTATATTTTCCCTTCTCTAGCCTATCTACTAACCACAATCACGGAAAGACAGATGTGAGAGGTTCCATCAGTGTCATGTGTGACGCATGCAACGGGTATTCTGGAACGTTGATGGAGAAGCGTTTTCCAAACATGTTGAACAGACGGACGGGAAAGACGGCGACTAGCACAAAACCCCTACAAGTGCGGTCGTTGGGGGGATCATCGCCATCTATTTCACCCCAATAACAAATTTTGGAAACGGCACATCCGGCTGGCACGCCTCAGATATTCGGGGCGCGCAGGATTTGATACTGTACGTCGATGTCTCGTGTCCATGACACGGCAATCGGGCGCTAGTTCACCGTCACTCACATGAGGAAATGTAGGGTCTTACCCCGGTCGGGGCGATCACACCAGCTCGTGCCCGGTTCCAAAACCCTGCCGCGGCAATTGTACGACCCACCTATCAACGTGCATCAACTTGAATGACCCACCCATCGTTGATTCCAACAGCCAGTACGTAATCACCTTACTGTATTGTGACTTAGTCAACAGTCGGCGGCCGCGTTATATGTATCCACTATGAGTACCTTGGACTGTTCTCCTCGATGGCTGTCTGTGGCTTGACAGACAAAACAATTTGAAGTACATGTGCCTATGCTCTCAAGCTCTCTCGTCGTGAGAGGTCAAGTCTTACAGAGTACGTGCCAGTGGGTAAGCCAAAGAACCGGAGTCTGGTGGAGTCCCGGATGAGTCCGAGTGTCGGGACTTTCAGCTCAGATCGAGTCATCGGGGCTCGTGATAAAGCCCCTTTCCCAGCGCTTGGCACGCGCGCTTCGCACCGATTCATGTTCTGGGCCCCACGAGCACCCGTAAGCTGTGTTGCGGCAATCCGCTTTGGTTAGTCGTTGCTTCAATTTTTTTTTTGCGAAGGTGCATTGAACCCGCGTACATCACGCGCCACATTTCCTTAGGAAATCCCCGCAGAATGAATCAGATGCTCCCGCTCGGTTCGAGGCTGCTCCCGACTCTTCTCCGACGATCTACATATTCGACAGACCACACATACACCGTTTATGTCCGCCCTCCTTTGCTGGGGCGCATTTCGCGTCGGTCTCGAAAAATAATGAACACATAAACTGATCGAAAACAAGGCGCCATTCCTTTCTGCCACTTATCCTCTCGATCGATCGACAGCGAGAGGGCGGAGCCCGAGCGCCAAAGGGATCAACGCAACGACTAGCTTGATATCGGAAGGTTCGCGATGACCGCACTGATTTTCTATTTTTTCTGCGGGTTCTGCGGCGGTCCAACGCATGGTCTGACAGCGACACTGACTTGTTGTGCGCCAGCGGCGTGTGTCAAAAGATATTCGCCAGGTCGAAATTCCGAGCGACGCGACAAATACATATATGACGCTGGCATTTGCAGGTGGGGTCTGTGGCGTTCTGCCCCATCACCTCCGATCGTCCCTTCCCCCCCTTCGACTCGACCTGTCTTCCATCATTCGCCTTCCCTGTATTCGCGACAGGGACCGGGACCGGGTGGGGCCAGGTCCGGTGAAGCAGCGCAGCCGGTTCGTGTGCTCTTCCTCGCTTGTCATCCCCGGTATTCCAATTCCGAGATGTTATTGGTTTTTTTTTTTCTTCAGTTTGGTGTCGCAGCACTTAGACCCCCCCCCCCCCGCAGCTGCAGCCGCCCGTCATCCCTCGGTTGTACGCAATGATAACTATCGGACGATCGACGGCGTTAGCAAGCCCACGTTCGTCTATATGTATGGTCCGGCGGCGTTACCGGACTAACAGTAGCCCGCCCGCGGCGTGGGTCAAGGGGGCATTTGCCTGGGCCTCGTTCCAAGTTCGTCGGCCCGCGGGCTCGGGCTCTGCGATGCCCCCTCTCTTACCGGCTGCCGACCCACTCTACGACAGATCTAGACCACCTACATGGAGCCGGAGGGTGGGGGAGTTCTGCTCTGCTCTCCCACTTTGTCTTTCTCCGTTGGCGCTACTGAGGCTCGCGGATTCCATGTGTGTCCGATGAGATGAGGATGCTGTAACGGCGCTCGTGGTGTTCCCTTCTTGCGTATCATAGGCAGTTCGCCGTCGTCCTCACCTGACGCCCCTGTTGGGTCTCGTTTCAGCGGTTTCTTGCTCGTTGCCGGTGGCCGGTGTTACAGATCTAAACGTCTGTTACGGCCAAGTGTAGGCGCTGCCCGTCCGGCAGACGGACCAACCTCATCTCACCTTACGCCAGTATCCTAACGAGCTACGAGACGTTGATAGAATGAAATCTTATTCTATGTGGGAATGCTGTGCACGAAATGACCTATAAATGATATTGTGACGGCATGTGACATGTGACAAACATTAAACCAGGGATGCATCCGCGGCGAAACAGGAGCAAAATGGAACATTGCATGCGCGTGCGATGGTCGGACGAGCCAAGCACTGGCAACTCCAGTTTGACTCACTCGGCCTTTGGCCTTGGCAAGGCCGTCTTGTGACACACGTAATCGCTCATCCAACCCACTGCCAGTCTTTCTGTCAGCAAGCTGCCTTTTATGGCCCCTTCCAATACCAACACCACCCATGACCACCATACGCCATACCTCGACGCCCTCCTCGACGCCGTCCCGGATGATGCTATTCCCCTCGACCTAAAAACTGCGAGCACGTCTCACAGCGTCCCAAAGTTCGTCGACGCCGCGCTGCGCCTCGCCTCCGGTGGCTCGCCGCGCCCAGAGGACGATGCGCGCCTCCGCGACGCCTGGCCCCAGATCCAAGCGTCCCTCCAGCACGCCCTACACGCTCTCGGCTCTCCACCCGCGCACGCAAAACGCAAGCGCTCCCCCTCCCCCTCTCCCGCACAAGCGCCCCCCACGAACAAAAAGCCCAAACACGAGGAAGAGGGAAGACGGGGAGGAGGACCCACCGCACCTGACGCTGCACGCGCTCTCCGCAACTGCGCCCGTTCGGCATAAGGTCGACATCACGCTGCACGCGCGCTCCCTCCGCCTCGCGCATGCCACCACTGGTGCACTCGTTGCACGCTGCGCCCGTGCAGCGCTCACACGTGCGTTCCTCCTCCCAACTCGCGCGCGCGCCACCGGCGCACCGCAGTGGACTGCGCTGCTCCTCGCTGGGGACACACCAACGCCGGCGCCGTCTGCCGCGTCTCGGAAAAATAACGGCGCTGGCGCAGCGAAGGGAAAGGAGAAAGTGAGCGCGCGATTCGAATTGGCCTGCTCGGTTCCCGAGGCCGGCAAGGTCCCGCACCTCACTTCCCACCGTTCCACATCCACGTCTGTAGCGTCTGCGTCCTCGTCTCTGCTTCCCACTCCTTCCACCCCGCACCAAGCCCTCCTCTCTCTCCTATCCTCCCTCTCTACCTCTACCCCCACCACGGGCACGGGTACGTATCCCGCTCCTACACTTGTACAAATCGAGCGCGGCGCGCGGCTCGCCGGAATCACCGCCTTCCGTGGCGCACGTGAGACGTCACTCTGGTTCCTCGAAGGCGCGGGGATCCTCGCTGACACGCGCCCGGCCGAGTTCTGGGCACTTGCGGACCTCGCGCGGGGCGACGCGGGCGTGCGTGTGCTTAGCGCTACGGGCCGTACGTGTACAGTCATCCTCACTAGGTGCCCCCCGCCCCATACAACCGAGGGAAGCGAAGAAGACGACGAGGGAGAAGAGACGGAGTTTCAGATGATAGATGGGAAGGAGAGAGAGGGGATCATGGAGTGGGTGCGGAAGCATAAGTCCGCGTTTGGGATCGCCAGTTGCGCAGAGGGCGGGGGCAGGTACAGGTACAGAGGGTGGGGTGGTGGCGAGAGGAGACTCGGATTCGGACTCGGATTTCGAGCAGGAGAGCGGGGGGAGTGACGACGGATCCCCGTCGTCCAGCGGCTCCAGTTCCGGTCCGGGTGTACATGAAGGCGGCGAAGAAAGTGGTAATGAAAGCGGGGCCGATGAAGGTGCCGAGGGTAGTGCCGAAGCAGAAAGCGACGACGACGAAGGGGACGACGAAGAGATAGTCGAACTCGACCCAAAGCGACACCCACTCTTACGGGCGGCGGCAGCAGGTGCAATACCTAAGATGTCGCGTGCTGCCGGTAGACGCTGCCGTCGGGCTCGTCGTTGACGACCTTGTCGGACGTGGGCCTGGCGGACCCGGACCGCAGGCACCACTCCCCATACCGGATGAGCATAGACACGGACACGAGGATGACGGGGAAAGTGAGGAAGACGAACTCGAGGACTGAGTACTGAGTACTGAGTACCGGGAACCCGGAATGTTGTTCCTACACTTTCTGTATTAACGAGGTCTTATGAGGGGCTTCATCTGCGGTCTGAATCTCGAGCAATTAGTTCAGAGGTCAAAAGGCTTGTCTTACTATTGTACAGTTAGTGTAATACGAATCGGGCCCTCTCGACTGGCTGTCGAGCTCAACACCCCCGGGCCGCACTTCGAACCACGCCTAGCCGCACCTCCAGAAGGCCCCCTGAAAGCTGTAAGGGAGGTTGGATACGAAAATCACGGATTTCGGGCCAATAGTAGTGGACAGTATACCACCCTAAAATAGGACTTTTGTAGTGGATTTTTTTTTTTTTTTTTTTTTTTGAATCATGTTTATTCCGGGGCAGTAGAACATACAAAGCCGGTCCTAAACTCCCTACAGAGCTAGATTTACGTAACTGGTAAGGTCCGAAGACCTGCGCTAAACGAGTGTTGAATGTGTCCGAGGAATTGAAACCCCGGCACAGAGCCACCTCACCAGAGGAAGGCCGAGAACCAACGGGGCCGAAGCCAAGATATGTAATGAAGTCCACGTCGCTCTGTATGTGTCAAGCACCTCAGCAGTCCCCCACGCCGGTCCCGCGCCCATTCCTACATTCGTCGGCTACTAACGAACACAACATACTTGCGGTCCCTCATGGACCCCGCTACACGGCGACTTTGCTTTCGATGCCGTACACGAGTCCAAGGTCCCCAAATGGCGTCACTTGCAACTGGGTGACTAGGCCAGTGCCAGACTGCCGGGAGTACCATGGACCGTCACATTACCGGTCGTGCTTGAGGGTGTGTTCCAATCAGGGCGGTTCTGCCACGTCCGAGTTGGCGTCGGAGTTTCAGTCAGGGGTTGGTAGGGAGTGGTGCGGAGTGCGGAGAGTGAAATCGGGAGTGAATAGTGGACATGTGATGCGGTAAGCTTCCGTGGGAGTGGAAGCGTTGATGAGTGGGGGCCGGTGTGGCGTGCCGGGAACCCCGGGGTGGTGGGGGGTGCCACGAGGGGATTGGTAATGAGCGCCCCTGTCAGGAATATTGCCTGAGCGAGAATCGAACCCACAGGTCCAACCCAAGCTCTCCCGAGCAGGGTGGGGGGGGAGGGCATGAACCACTGCACCATCCACCCCCTTTTGTAGTGGATTCCGTATTCGACCTTCGCGTTTGGTCTAAAAGAGTCCCAAAAGTAGTGGACAGACGTATCAAACCTCAAAAAATCAAATAAATTAGGAAAAAAACCAAATAAAATACAGGAGGTCGTCATCACGATTCCTCATCGTTTGAGGAAGATTTTTTTGCTTGGAGGCTATGGACAGACTCAGTAATCAACGGCCTTGAAGTAAGTAGCTTCCCAAATACAGTATCCATAAAGAGGGCGTTGATTTCAATATTGCTACCATTCCTTGAAGCAAAGCCAGCAGGTAGGATGTAGAGGAATGATGTTGAAGGGATGTGTGCAAAACGAGGTAGTGCGGCAGTGGTGCCAGATGCGATGATTGAATAGCCTTGATTCCTTGAATAGACAGCGCTGACCAAGGCTTTGATGCCAGAGTTGGATGACCATGTATGAATCAGTATGATATGAGGCCAATGTTCAGACACTCTCCAACACAAGCATCGTTGATACCCTAAACCGTCCCTGATCGCTAGGAAATGGTCTATGGCGTGCGCAGGATTTGGGGGGTGTGAAGCGTCGTGAGTGGTCGCGCAGGCCTCCGCAGGGCGCAGTGTTTAGTATATAGGTCCGCGGCGGTCGCGGACACGTCTGCGTAGAAGGAATAGTGCCGCGCGCAAGTGCGGCAAGGTCAGGAAGGGGGACGGGGTCGGTCGGTTGCGAGTGGTCGGAAACGGTCGCGCACGCGTCGGCGCGGCGCGTAAATTTGTATGGGTGGCTGCCGGGGTTTGGAATGCCTTACGCTTGAGTTGCTAAGGCCGCGCGCGAGTGCAGCATTCTGGGGAGCGCAAAGGATGAGCTTCACTGAGCCCTGAAGTTCGAGATCTGTGAGGGAAAGTCTCTGCTATAACCTGAGGTGTAAAGTTGTAATTACATGGCCTATACACTAGGCAATGTAAGCTAAGGAAAGGGTACATTAGGAAAGCTAAAATGCGAAGGGGAGAGTCTGGGGCAAGTGGGAGACCGAGTGTGCACAGCATCAGTAAAAGTGACCGTGCAGTGTAATACCTTCCAATGTGGCAATAGATGATATTTCATTTTATTAGTATATATGACCCATATATAAGCAATATATATGACTGGCATTATTCTGATTCATGAGAATATTCAAAAGTATTCCAGTCGTACACATGTGTTTGAAATCCATCACAACCGATTCCATTAACCATTATAATGGGGTTTACATTGAATGTGTATTGGTATCAAATTCTATACACAGTCCATCTATCTCATGGCATAGGTTTCTATTGCGTGTCCGAGTTTAACGTAGCACCTACACTTGAAGTCAGGGTGGATCACATGTTACACCCCGCCGCAGCAGCACCATCTTCAATGAGATATATATGACGGATCTTTAGACTGGACACACTGAATCTGAGTCAGAACTACCGGTGCTACTAGTACTACTAGTACTACTAGAAGGACGCAAAGCCCAGTGCCTCAACCTCGTCATCGTTGTCCCACCCTCCCTCCAGATCGGAGTCCCTGAGTTCATTTCCCAGTCCCTCGTCGTCGTCGTCGTCGTCGTCGCTCTCCTGGTCACAGTGGCCATCAGACAGTTCTTCATCGTCCTCCCGGTCACTCTCCCCATCTGACCCGGCTCTCTCGGACCCGTTCGAAGTCTCCGAGTCAGACCTGACTGAGTTGGACTCGTTGTCGCTCGCCGGACTTCGATCTTTGTCTTCAAGTTCGTCTCCGTCTCCATCTCCATCTTCATCATCTTCGCTTTCTGTCAGTGATTGTACCTGGTCAGGTTGGAGTGAGTCGCGTCGATGCGTCCTTGATGAAGTTGATGGGTATCGGTCGTTCAGGAAGAAAGTGGAGGCTTCTCGTGTGGTTGAATGACCGACGCCGCCCCCAAAAAACCGCATAAATAGGTCTCGATCAGGCGAAACTGTCAATTAGATACATCAGTACAATGCACGGTCACGCGGTCACGGTATACTTTGTAGCTTGACTCACAAATTGACATAATAAAAACAGAAGTCTTCATCGTTTTTGGATGGTAGACGTGCCATGGAGTGGCTGAGGAGATCTGTCCTCTTACCCTCCTCATAAACAGGGGGCAAATATACTGCTCGTATCACATTGCACGGATCAACAAAGCCAAACACAGGCGATGCGTCGGGGTCGTTGGTGTCCTTTACAAATCCAATGTGGTGCAGTCGCCGAGCCTTGAACCCTGAATCGTACATTTGGTCAATGTCAGAACCAAACCAGCGAACCCACAGGAAGTCCATGCGCGTGCTGTCAGATAGGTTCGGATGGTCGACCACAATATGGAATATCCCGATTATCTGGGCATACCAATATGGGTGAGGGTCAGGTCTATCCGGGCGAAGGACCATGATGTTGGGATGCATTCGGGGGTTGATGGAATCTTGCTCACGACGCAGATCATAAGTGGTGTAATTGATGCGAAGAACTTTGTGCTGGTAGAGCTTACGCCCACGGAATTGAACCTCTGCTCGTTGCGCATCAGAGAAGGGAGTGTCGTCGCCGTCGTATTCACGATGTAGGATGCGTGCAAGTAGATGATCCCGCAGTCGCGGGAGGAAATCCTGGTGTATAGCGACTTGAATGAGATGTTGAGAGGCGGCCTATGTAGGGATACACATACCTTTACAGCAGGGTCTCTATGATTTTCACGCAGGAAGACATCCAACATGACTATGTGGTGAGACCGTTCGGGAAGTTGGTAGCGTTGTTGGGGAGGGGCTTGTGGCAGTCCTTTGTGCGCAACGCCTGTTTCAAGTTGCCCATCTGGTGTTGATAACTTGCGCCTCTTCGCTGGTCTGCTCATGTCGAGGTTCAGTTCCTTGCCTATGTTATGTATTGCATGTTCGCGATGAACGTGCTTTGCTATCCCACGTTTGTAGTGTCTTTTGCCCTTGTGGACCCGGGGGTAAAAGCGTTTGCACCTTCTGTGTTCAAGCTCGCCCTGTCGGGCCCGTGGGATGAGAAAAGAATTTGTTTTATAGAATTACATACCGTCTGGGTGCTGTATCCGTCGGATGCCCCAAAGAGGCGAATACATCTTGCATAGTCGCCTAAGGTATGCATCTTGTACGTGCACATATTGAACTTGCGGGGCTTACGCTTGGCCTTCTGCTTTCCCTTTGAAGTCGTTTGAGGGGTTGACCCGGTGGGATTCTTTGTTGCCCTTGCTGCCTTGCGACGGCCTCGTGCCGCTTCCTCGGATGGTAGGTCAAACGTAATAAATTCTTCGCAAGTGGACCTGGCAAACTTGCGAAGAATTCTTCCAAGGCGAGTGGTCGACGATTCGAGTTCACAGACTGTAGATTCAGTGTGGAGACGCAACTTTGCCAGCGCGTGCCATGTTGCGAGTTCGAATAAGAGATTGAGTATGACTTTATTGTTCTTGTCGTCGAGAAGCCCGCCGAATGCAGGGATGGCACACTGAAGAGGGTTTATGAAATGATCTATGAGTTGTAAACAGTATACCATACCTGGAGAAGGTCTTCAAAATCCCGCGCAGCTAGGTTCTTCATCGCAGAGGCATTGTTTCCGAATTTACGTATAACCGCACGCCCAAAGGTTGGCATTTCCCGATACCTAGACTACAGGTGAGAACTAGTGGGATGTTGTCACGGTGCTGAGTGGTTGTACCGCTGATTTAATTCCGGGATGGCGTTGCCACCTTGAGCGTAAAGAATTCGAAGCATGTGGGTGAAAGTTGATCGCCACACTCCCAATTCGAATTCGTGCAGTAAATCGACGACAAAGAGAGAGTAGAAGTCAGCCCCATGTGGACCAATGAGCTGAGAGAATGTGTTCTTATATCGGATGAGAAGGGCATTAGAATAGATCCAATGTGATTTACTTACTCGCGTCGGTGTCGATGAGCCCTTTCCAAGGATGTTTGAGATAATTACGGATTTGACAGGCACACCTTTCACATAAATCTTGTGTCGGGCTCTCTCGATGAGTTGCCTGCGAGGGTGGTTGTCTATACGCGCAAGTCGTTCGCGGCGCTTGATGTCCACCTTGGTGCCCAGTTCACCGATTTGAGCCATATCGACAACACATCGCGGGCATGGATATTTCCCAAGTTGCTTGATACAGGCGAGTAGGATTCTGGGTAATGTATTAGGAACAAAGTTATAGGAATGTGGGTCACGTACTTCTCGGGGTAGTCAGCTGAGTATGTGAATATTCGAGGGTAGACGCGTCTCTGGATTCCATCCTGGAAGTCAAAGGGAACACCATGGGCATAAGCATCCATGAACTCGTCGTCCAGGATGACTGCCCAGATGGATTGCATGAGCTCGCGTCGGAGGTGCATGAGCATCTCCGAGGTCGCGGCTTCGCCAAAGATCCCGATATACTTGTCTTGAACAGAGTCGTCAAGCTTGAAGTGGAATAGCATTAGTCGAAGGGAGAATCGAGACATCGGCACCGTATTTACCTCGGGGATGTACGCCAGATGATGAGCTGAAAAGGTGGAGGGTTTGGCTCTTTCGTACTTCGATTGATTGCCAATATATAGGTATATAGGCCACAGCGACGCGCTCCCGAAACTTGTGAGGTGTGTTGAGTCAGACCAGAGCATCAGTGATACAATTACAGCTTCGAGAGGGTCTTCATCATGATGGCTCACGCTCAGCGCATGAAGGATTCCGTGCTCTTTGATGTACTGCGTTTGAGTTGTAAAGCTCTGAATATATACGCTCAGGTAGGCCGTCCGAGTGAGGTACCCAGTATTCCTCGAATGGCGCAATGTGAAATTGTTGCGCGTTCGATTCCTGAAGGGCGGCCCTGATTACCTCAAGGGGCTTCCGGTGATAAAGGCCAGTAACGCTCAGGATAGGGGCATCTCTCTCGGATTTGTGAGTCACCTTGTCACATGCGAGAGAGATGGGTACTGTGGTCTCATACCACCCATGTTCCAGTGGTGTCTCCGAGGCGTCTTCCTGTTCGAAAAGCTTCTCATCAGCTTTGACAGCATCAAATTTGTCGAAGTGTTGAACTTGGAAGTCCGGCGCGCTGTATGACGTTCTGAACCAGGACATTCAGATCATTTAAGGACTTCGTCAGCGAGCTATTGTGGTACCACAGCATGAGTCGAAAGATCGACGGATTTTCAAAGCGCTGAGAAGAGACTGTATTGGCAGAGCTACGAGAAGACCCAAAGACATGATCGGTATCAAACAGGACCGGGGAAGGTGCAGTACGTGTGCCAGTAAGATGTGCGCGCGAAGTTGGGGTTGTCTGCGACGCTCTCAAGATTGAAGTCGTCGTCCGGTGTGTAGGAAGGTGCCCCGTGTTTATATACCCGATATATCCCATAGCTATTTGTCGGCGAGGTGTACACGACGGAAGGGGATAGGCCAGGGGTAATACCAGTAGAGCGGGCGTCACGATGGCCCAGAAACCCGTCAGCGGTGGAGGGGATTACCGCAGGAGCAGGAGGGGGAAGGACATCGCGGTAGCGCGCAGGCAGTCGTGACTTGCGGCGAGGCAAACCGGATGGACGGTGTGAGGGCGAGGGTGGCGTCTCATACTGAATATCGTATCAGACATGTGCCAGTGGTCATCGGGAGATCATGTACACGTACCGCATCAACTTGGTCCATAGCAGGACCCCCAGACTCGGAGTGGGTAGCTTCTTCTGTCAGAGCCACGCCTCCTGCACTTCCAGCAACACTTGCCTGGCCTGGGCCAAGGGGTGTCTGAGTGGGACTTTCGCTGTCCGGTACCAGGGTATTCTTGTAATTGGCGAGACGGTGCTTGAGTCCTCGCATGTACTTGGGACATCGGGCCATATGTCCAGACAGTCCACGCGACGTGGCGAAT